>JAHDVE020010213.1:0-67863 GCA_022606495.2 Halesus radiatus
GAACTGGCAGCTGAGATTTACTTTTCCGACAGCTCCCAAACGACTGAAGCATGGCCGCAGTAGTGACATCTACATTTTCTATATTATGGCCTGTTTTCCCTAATAGCTTTATTTACATCCTGTTGTTCCGATAGATTAGATTTCTTCTCTTTATTACATAATCAATTCATATTATTTGTTATCTCGTGTTCTAATTTATAGTGTGCAGATTAAATCATAACAATTTACAACATTTATATAATAAATCAACTCCTGTTAAACGTTGGTGAATCGCTTCATTAATCACAGATCCACAGATCCGAACACACGTTTCTTTGATTTCTGTTATATTAAATATAAATCCACACAACTCATAAGAATCAATAAACATATTACGCTAATTCCTAAAATGATCCTTGATTTCTAAAATACAGTATCTGGTAAAACTTTTATTTTTCATTTTATATTTTGTAGAATGCAGATTCATTTCCTTCCTTTCTGATTTAAAAAAATAAATAAATTATTATGTAATATAAAGCCTATATGGATATAGCACAACCTCTGCATGTAGCCCAGATAAAATTATTATTATTATCATTAATACAATTAAATTCGAAGTAATATGTAATATTAAAATAAACGCGCAAGGCCTATCTCACGATATCGCTCACCATACAATTCAATGCAGTCATCACAGATGGGTACTATAATATATAGTACGTATGGGCGTGGCCTAGATTACATTCCTAGAACCTTAGCCGAGCGATATTTGTAATTAATCTGTCCCCTCTCCTGCCAAGCTGTGCCCCCTTACGCCGCTCCGTGTGCTTACACGTATTCGGTCGTTGTCGCATATTATATATTCCGTAACAGATAATCTTTAATGTAGACGCCCACAAATATTTTGATATTACATTCGGAGTGTGTTACAAGCTTAACAGTATCAAAAGAGTAATGTTAATGTCTTATTCTATTATCTAAGTTATTCTGTGTTGATACTCCATTCATGTTCTTTAATCATAACGTTTTATAGTACAGCTGTTGCAAAGCATCCCAGTAGAAACAATGAAGCAGCCACCCTACCGTGACAAGATCGCGTTTGTTGTCTTTCTGGTGGCATAATATTGAGATCACGGAGGCATTAACATTTCTGGAGTGAACGCATTAAGTAGCTACCGGTGGAGGGGAAATAACGGAAATAGGTCAAACAAGGAAATACGCCTCTACTTTCATTAATGAAATGGGAGCTATGGTATTATGGCTTATCAAAGGTTATGTGGCATTTATGTGTCGAATAGGGCTGCGGCCCCGACCTTATAAAATTGTATTTTATCGAAAAACTTCCTGAAATCCTGTTACCTTTGTTTATGATCCGATTAGGGTAGATTTTTGGAGAGAAGTAGAGTGAATGTGTTACATTTTATTAATGTATTTTCAGTTTTCAGAAACTACTTATGAATACTTTATTCCGTAATCACCCCAAGGGCCTAGTTAAATGAATATGCACCTAAGAAGCACTGTAGGAATAATGTTAATAATAAGTAAGAATGTATAAATAGATGAGATTTATGAATAGAATACAAAAAGAGCACTGTAGGAATACTGCTGAATGGAATTATTTAATCATTATTTTAAATTTTCAGAATAAGCAAACACATTGTGGATTGACATGATGATCTATGTCCTGAAGACGATTCGGCAGAATCGAAACTAGTCGACAAATAAAAAATAGAAGTGGATTAAAAACAAAGTGTCTTGTTATTTAATACATTATTTTAAAGTTAATTTAAGTAAAATTTTCTATTTTAAAATATATCTACTACCTGTGACTAAAAATTTATACCAGTAACATCTAATAACTAAAACCTACTTAAAAACTACTAAACAAATTAAATACACTATGTTTTGCTGATTAATAAAAATGAAAACAAAATCTTTTAATGACATAAGCAAGCGTAGCGTATTTTTATTTAAAAAAGTAGGATTACGTAGTGGGTATTTAATTATTTATTTTTATATTAACGGGCCATTTTCCAATTATACAAAAGACACATCACGAAATGAGGTAAACAAGAGATACAGAAAAAGAACAGCAAAATGAAGCAATGGCAAAAATATAAATTTGAGAGTTCATTCAATTCACATTTCAAAGGATATTCTTCGAAGTTTAATATCGCAAAGCTTCATTTAGAATAAAAATCATTTAGACTGGTATCAAAAATTTCAAGGCCCTGGCTTGAGTTAAAAAGTCTCGACGTTCTGGACATTAGAGAATGGTACCCATAATTAGTAGAGTGTTGATTGAAGAAAATCAGTTCATTGTTTCTGAGTCTATGGGAAGGAATGTAATTATAAAGAATAATGTTTTAAACAGAAGTTTCTTCCTTTAAAATGGTCTTCTGCTGGCTGACTTTAGAACCCATTTACTTATTGTAGCACCGGATTGTCAATTAAATATGTTTGAAGTACTTCAAAATAAGTTGTGTCATGCAAATGAATGAGTTGAGGATGGATGTTGCGCGAGCTAATACTAGTACCTACTTTCTCTCGGTGTAAAGTCGCTGTTCTCTGTTCACGGCGGAACTATCGACCATAATCTAAGCACTTGTAGCAAATAATTATTCAACAAGTCTTGCTAAATATTTTGTACGGTAAAATGTTCGTTATTAGTCCATTTGCGTCATAATAAAATATCAACAAAGTGAAGAACACCTCACCAGAAGTAAAAAAAAAGTTTTTCCGAATTATTAAAGGTCGATACTCAACTTCTATTCTCCTGAATCAAATCCCCAGTGATTCTTTGTGCCAATACAGTCATGTCAATGAACCCCTCATTCTCATCGTATAAATTTGATTGATTAGATGGATGAGGACATGTTAAGATATTGTTTCTCTTTTATGTAACTGACCTGTCCACCCCAAGAAGAAGGAAGGCTGGAACATGATTCGTCCAAACTGACCAGTCTGAGCTGCTGTCTTATAGAGGCCTTTTCTCGAGCTCTCTTCCTCTGGAACTCCTCCTCGACTCTGTAAACAAAGAAATGAATAATCAGTTATTATTATTATAGATGATAATAATAAATCTTACAAAAACAAGCTCCCTATTAACCCAAACTGAACAAATGATTCTGATAAATACGGTAGGTTAATGTTGACTCAATGAGGAGAAAGAAGTGAAACACGGATCAATTCCCTCGATGTCATTATACCAAAACACATTAAACTATGCTCTTTAAGAATCTTAAATCGTTTCTGAACAGTATTTAAAATAAGGCGTGATACAATTATTTATTTACAGAACGTCTTAAATAGTGGTTTTTATGTAGCAAAAAGAAAACAAAGTCTTAAATACTTGCATATAAACGATACGTAAGTGAATTTTCAGGTCATTGAATTGGTTTATTTACAAATCAGTAAGCCAAATACATTTGAAATTCAATCCGCAAAGTACATTGACAGGAATCTTGATTGTTGTCATAAAAATGCTACCAGGATAAACACTCCTTTTAGAGGACCAGACTAACTGATTCTGGTCAGGTGTGCCACCAAAGTTCAATGAAGCATTGTTTCCATACCTAAACTGAGCAATCATTACTGAAAATGTATTCAAACACCACCGCAAGGAAAGATCCACGGTCGATGGGCACGTAGGTTCTTGGTTTATGAACCATTCCCTCAGTTAATATTGAAATACCTTTGCGTAATGAATGCAGAAGTTGTGAATACACAATGTGTTGCTGAACGATGTTGCGAACAGATGCGTTTCCCGTAATACCTGGTTTCTCTTTTCAGTTAATTGCCCCATTATTGCGTAGTAGGAAACACGGTGAGAAGTAGCATTATTTTTTTAGGATATGCGAAATTACGCGATGATCCTACAAAAAAAAACTTTGTTATGAAAGATACTTTTAGTCAACATAGCATTTTATGTAAATTACAGGAAAATTATTAGACAAAACTACAAAATCATGGTTCATCAAATTTGATTAATTCTGCTAATTTATGCCTGACTTTTAAAAATATTTTTCAGATATAGAGTTATGGTAAAACTTGTTTTTCATGAAAATAAACTGCATGGAAATATAAAACAATTTCCAAAGTTATCACCATACACCTTTTGAATACGTGAGTTTTTTAAAGATGCAACTAATACCACATTCTAACCACGTTTCGGAGAAGAGCATGAAATGCATATTAACACTGAAAACACAACAAAATCATTCCCAGTTGAGCATCATTTAAAGTAATCAGACGCACCAAATGCTGATGAATAATTTTGGAAACGTGCCCAATGCAAATTTCCAGTTAGGAACAAGCGGATCTATACATAATTATATACTGTACAAATATTGCATTTGCTTTAATATGAAGTCTTCTTAGACTTCCTGTCCACTTTCACTACACGAGAAATAATCAATAGCAAACAAATCATTCAGAGTTGATTGTACTCAAACTGTGAATATTCGCACCATAACAATAATTGGGTTACGTGTCTGTTTAGTTATGTAACATTCTACGTATGTAATTTAACGGGTTTGCTGCAGAAACAGCGGATATGTAATGCGATAGTGAAACACGATACACGTGAATCAGTATGACAGGAAGAGCGGCATTACAATAAATTATTGCTATGTGGTGACCTTACAGCAGTATTCCGCAAGGTCGACCCGTCAGGCCTCGGTACTTTTCAAAACGGCTAACGGATAAAATGAAAAACCAATCAAATTACAGGAAAACCTTGCGATATTAAGGATAAAGGTACTTCAGATGCCCAAATCGGTGAATAAAACGGTAAAAGCAAGACCGTCGAAGATTGAATTTATGACAACTTCAACCAACCAGGTAACGTCAGTAAATTTCAATATGCCGGTTTGAAACAATGAGTGATTAGTTTATGGTTTATGATTTTTAGTATAATAGTATGAATGAAAAGATTATGAGTGAATACAAGGACGACTTGAACATTACTTTTGTTCCTATTCCGCCCAGGTGGTTTGATGCTATGAACGATTAACTAGATAATGTCTATTGATTGTGTTATGCAACTGTGAATTGCTGGCATAAATTAAAACAATACGTGTTTAATAACTTATAACAAACATTTGTTCAGCACCATTTATGTAAAGCGTTATGTATCAAGGACGCTCCCACCTTATTATTTAAGACTTTAAACTTGTGAATCTGAATAAACGATAGCCATTCAAACAGAGGTAACAATAATACCTCCAAGTCAGAAATCAAGTGTTGGTTGTCCATTTTTTCTTGAAAATGAGTTAGAAATGAGACGTTTTTTTGTTCCATATTATTATAGTTAGGTGGTATAAAGGCGATTGCCCTACAACAACATTTGACGAAGTATGGCCATTTTAAAAGGTCGGATGTCCTCAGTATTCAGAAGAGAAGTACCAAAAAAAATTTTTTTTAAACTTTAGAGTTTTGACTAGGTATTCTTTTCTCAATTATTGTGATTTTGCAATAACGCGAATTTTTACACGAATTTCGTCATTTTAACGCGAAAAACGCGAACTTTAATATTTGCTTCTTAATCAATGTTTTAACGACAACATAACCTGTTTGAATTTTCAATGCAACTTTTAAAGTTCATCTTTTACAATGTGACAAAACTGCCTTAACATAACGTGACTGTCAGACAATAGAGTTATATTAATTTAATACGCGGGCCACCATACCATAAACCACATCATCTGATAAAGAAGCGGTAAAATCAAACCTTGAATTCACAAACACAAAATAATAAAATTAAGTTTTTCACGTTTAGGTTAAACGACCGCATAACGACTTGCGTTGAGAAAATTTGTATTTTTAAAAATGTAGGCATATTGATTTTCTTGTAAATTGGTGACAAAGCTAACGGGGAATGGAGGGAATTAGAACGGAAGTCTGCTGCCTTGCGTTGTAAGTGTGGCAGGTCTATTATTATAACTCGACTGCGTGCCCTAAAAACACGTGTCAAGAAAAGTTACCTGGGTCATGTTTTCACGGATTTTTAGAGGAAGTAAAAGATTAAGGAAACGAATGTAGGCTAAATAAACAGACCATAATATAAAACGTACGTATTTGTACTTTACATTTATATTCCGTGGTGATTGTCCGTAACAAAAACTTCTTCTATCGCAAATTATAATTTATTTATTTAATATCGACTGCATAAATATACAATAAACAATTATTACATGTTAACTACTAGCTTAAGAATATAGCACAAATAATTTTAAAAGGTAACTATTAAATGTGGCATTAGGTCGTACAATGGCATCAGAGAGTATATAAAGAAAAAAAGTTCACGAAGGATATAAAAGTAAAAGATATGCGTACGTATAAAACAAATAGTAAACTTAAGTTAATATTGATTGGTCTCTTCAAGACCCAGATTCACTTCTTCCTATCCTCTAAAAGACCTTCCACACAGCATCCCCAAAAATGATATAGGCCTTGAGGGAAATTATTTCCCTCAGGGCCTCCTGTGTGGAATTACCGTAAAAAATATTAAACTAAATCGTTAGCATAAACATTATATTGAACTATTGATATAGTCAAATAGGTCAAAACCCAGATTCACTTCTTCCTATCCTCTAAAAGACCTTCCACACAGCATCCCCAAAAATGATATAGGACTTGAGGGAAATAATTTCCCTCAGGGCCTCCTGTGTGGAATTACCGTAAAAAAATATTAAACTAATTTGAAAATCGTTAAAAAAAATAATAAACTGCATCGTTAAAGTTGCAAGGTTTATTGAACTCGCAAAGGATACAACCTTTTTTAACATACTAAAAAACAAGTTACTGATAAACCTATAGTAATAAACAATTCCAGTTTGTTTTATTTCTAGGAGTGTTGTTAGGATTATCGAGATAAAACGTTAATTATAAAACGGCAAAGAACACGCAACTTTTTATACAACTGACTTATGTACATATACTTCCGGATTATTTCTCTTTATTTTATTCGTAACGCGTGCTGAAGGCCAATGAAAAATCTAGAACATTGTTCCAGTATCGAATGATATTTACATAATGTATCCTATACATTTTCAACGGTTCATTCTTATCTGCTAAAAAAATATTTAATAGCTTTCATAAAAATACGTAATTTACAGGTAAAAAACACACATTTTTGCAATAACTGCTGCGAGATGCAACAGATCTCTTTGTATTCAAAATATGTGAGCAGTTGCATAAATGAATTGAATATTTAATTAATCATTGAAGATAATATTAAAATAATCTCAAATGTAACATAAATAAATAAATAAACAAATAAAAAGGTATCAGTCGCATCTGGAAATCGAACTCAAGATCTCTGTCCTACCTGGACAATGCTCTCACCACTGAGATAATGAGACCTGCTTATTTTACGTGAATTTTATCGATATCATCCTTTAAATATAAGAATTACCAATATTATAGTTAATTATTTCATATTGCTATCTTTCTTCATGATTAAAAAGGTCTACCGGGATTTATGTGTAATCTAGATAGTGTCTCGGATAGACCTACCTGATTTTTATTTGTATGTGACATCTATTGACGTTTATACAAGTCCTGAAAGAATATTCTATTTTATCGGAATAATTTATTGAAGCTTATTACCTCATTGTAATCTATATATAAAAATGAGTGTTTGTCTGTCTGTCAGTCTCCGATTTTCTCAAAAATTACTAGACCGATTTCGTTGAAAAAAGCACAGTTTGTTCTTATTAGTGACGGGGAGGTTTTGAAAGTAGTTTGAATGAAATCCAATATATGAAACTGTTGCTATAACGTTTTAAAATTAGAATGAAAAACATTGAACCCGCCATGTTGTATTGAGGTTAGCCCATATATGTACCACTTTAGTTAGCCACAGATTACATATTGAAAAGAAGACGGTTTCAAAAATGGAAAACACAAGTAGGTACTTACTTAAGAACTTTATTATTTAGATATATCATGAAAAAATCATTTTTGGAATTAAGAAAAATTTTCAAAGAATGTTTCTTTGTTTAGAGATAGTAATAGTTATCACAAGGCATTACTTTCGCTGTCAAATCAATTATGGCACCCTAACGACAAGCAAGAATTCACAACTTCATAACTTAAAAAAAATAAAGGCCGGGTACACATTAGCTAATATTTAATTATAAAAGAAGATATTAACCAATCTCATTCTCTGGGTTCGATTCCCAGATGCGCCTGATACATTGTTATTGTTTGTATCTTTTTTTGACTCATGTTGAGATTGGTTAATATTATCTTCCTCAATTATTAAATATTACATTGAAGTTTTTAATTTTGAATAAGTTATTTCAATAAAATTATATTTAATATTTGGCGATTTTTCAAATAATGACCCCCTATAATGTGCTTGTATTTTATCGGGTACACTGCAAACATTATGTTCGTTAAATCGTGCGCATCAATGAAAAAGGTACCGAATCGTGTTAATTCACATAACCCATTCGAACCTACCCACTTGTAACCGGTTATGGCCGTATTAAATAAACGGTTTACGATTATCATGAAAACGATAGAAGCGCCTCAATGGCAACAAATTATGATATTGATGAGTTCAAGGTCAAAAATGATTACTGCCAATTTAAAGCGTGCTATATCCTGGCCGGTTTTATTCTGAAAAAAATTTCATATGGGTAGAGATGAACCGGATCAAATTATTTCCAGTGCTATATGAAAAGATAATGAACGTTAAAACAAATTATTTCCAGTGCTATATGAAAAGATAATGTACGTTAAAACAAATTATTTCCAGTTCTGTATGAAAATATAATGTACGTTAAAAGAAATTATTTCCAGTGCTGTATGAAAATATAATGTACGTTAAAAGAAATTATTTCCAGTGCTATATGAAAAGATAATGTACGTTAAAAGAAATTATTTCCAGTGCTATATGAAAAGATAATGTACGTTAAAACAAATTATTTCCAGTGCTATATGAAAAGATAATGTACGTTAAAAGAAATTATTTCCAGTGCTATATGAAAATATAATGTACGTTAAAAGAAATTATTTCCAGTGCTATATGAAAAGATAATGTACGTTAAAAGAAATTATTTCCAGTGCTATATGAAAAGATAATGTACGTTAAAAGAAATTATTTCCAGTGCTAAATGAAAAGATAATGTATGTTAAAACAAAATTTATTAGCCACGAAGTGAAAGGGTTAAAATTATCGATAGAAACAAGAGAGATGGGGCATGAACCATTATTAGTATGAAACCGCGCGCATAAAAGTGTCGCCAACATCGTTCACCAATGCTACCGCAAATCGCATCTACGCGTCTTTGGTTGTCTCCAAACGCATTATTTCATCGGCTCCACCGCTTTGATAGTCTGCACAGTTTGGTCGTAACTCAACGACTGTCGTCACGCTTCCATGCAATATCTCTCTTTCTTTCTAGTATCTAAGAGTAAAGCGCACTTTACGAGAAACAGGAAAAATCAACCTTTATATTCGTGTAAGATTTGATTTGACGGCACCCGTGGTCGAAGGGTAAGGTTCTCAACTACGAATCCGGAGGTCGCGGGTTCGAATCCCGGCATGCGCAGGTAAATTTTATTTAATTAAAACGTAATATTTCCCATATAATTCAGATATTAAATATTACATCGTATACTTGCGGCACGTTTCAGAGTGGGAGATACTATTAGTATCGCCCCGGTGAAAGGCCATAATCCAGAAATTAATCGTTGCTAGAAGTGGATTTAACCGGTTTTGGTAACCAGATCTCAATAGCCGGGTACTTCCCCACCATACCCTTCAGCCTCGCAACACACCCAAATTATGGATGCCATAGTCTCACTGACTCCGATAGCAGGGAGCAGTTGGGACTATTGTACGGTATTCACCCTGAAAATGCGTTTTATATTCTCTTTCAAAACTAGTGATCATTGTGATACATTGGATACACAGTGCACACCGTCAGCAATCATCGAGCGAGTGACATATTGATATGTTTTATTTTTGTAATAGTTTTCTAAGAATATAAAAGAGGCTAGGGGCCTGATTACGGTTGTTTTTACGGATTAAGAGTTGTCCTTATCCTTAGGGTTAAAGACGTGGTTCCGGTTCTCTCGGATCTGCTGTCATTCAGTAAATGACATTGTTTTAAAACATCGGTATTTGCCTAGGTTAATAATAATAATAATAATTGGATTACTTCTATAGCGCCGTTTTCGTGGGAAAATCACCTCAAGGGCACTTTAGGTTATCGGAAGTATTGAGTTTAAACATTTGAGTTTAGGGATTTACCCACTGTAAAAAAAATAAAAACAAAAAATGCGTTTCTCTTCAAATTCTATACCTAATTTGCATTTATATAGCAAAACTAAAACATTCAAACAAAACTAATCAATACTTGTACCACATTTAACACATATAGCACTCCATTCACAGTATCACCTCTTCAAATCTACCTTACACTCCACATTATAAAACACCATACAAACAAAGTACCTTTATTATACTTAAAAAATATATATATATACATAAAATGGTACTGTAACATATAATAATATATAGATATAAATAAATAAATTAAACTACAGACTACTTTAAAAATGTATTGTCATTGACCTGTAATCGGAATCGCAGTTAAGTAAAATGTCTTTAATTCTAAGGATAAGGTCAATGCCTTATTCTTAAAAGGAACAGGAATCAGGCCCCAGACCCCAAATATACTCCTTTAAAAAAAAACTTTTACAACGTCGCATAGTAACTAGTAACTATGGGATTTTAACATTTTGGTTTTCAGAAACACAACACCCTTTATTTTGTACTAATTTATGGAGACATTCCAGATACTGTATTACAACTTTTGTTTTAGTGTTATCATTTTAAGAAACACCTCGGCAAAAGATTAATAGGTAAAGGTGTATTCTTTTCATTAACAAGACCGCCATTCTTACATTTTGTTGAGTTAAACTAGAAAAAAAAGCCGTTGATTGTGATATATGAGTACAATGAGAAGAATCCGGCCTGAGAAAGAATTTGAATCGTGAGTCTCATTTGATAAACATAGTAATATTTATGGTAGGTGTTCATTTAACACAAGGCGTCGGTGAGCGTTTAAAACGGCGGTATCTAACTAAATCAAGGACGAGTCGTGAGAAATGTGTTTATCATATTTTCCCACAGAATGTCACGTGAACGTTATTGGTTATCAATATTTAATATTTGACCAATCTACATAATTAAATATATATATTTGAAGACTTCCGTGGTAGAGCTGTAAACAGGTCGGATGCGAACCCAGAGACAAAGGGTTGAAATATGGAGAGTGAAACTTTGAGAATTCTGAACAAATCTACCCAATTTTGAGAATGCCATAATTCACCTGGCTTCGAACAGTTGGGACTGAAAAAACAGTATTCATCATCAATTTCATAATCCAGAGCTTCATAGTCTCTAACATTAAGCGCGCGTTATCGTGACCACTATCTGCATATATCAACAGTCACATTATGTTAGTTTTATTATTTTTATTAATTGTTTTTGTAATTTCTTCAAATAAATAAATAAATTAATTAAAACATTAGTTTGTTTTCACCACTTTATTAATATACACAGATATCAACATGTTTCGAAAGCGATTCTTTCTTAATTAGGAATATATAGAATACTAAAAAATAATAATGTCAAGTATAGACAAATGATAAACATAGAACACATCTGTGTATATTAATAATGTGGTGAATACAAAGTATTTTTTTAATTAATTTATTAATTGTTTTTGTGTTTAATTTGTAAAACTCAACTGAATTATTTTTTTTTTTGTAAATTTAATGTAAATCCAATTTAATAATGATATTATTAAGTTCTGCAAAGCATTTTAGTTTTTTATTATTGAGTCAGATGTTTCGGCATTCAAGGCCATTTTCAAACTGCGGTTAATATGATTTTATTTACTCCCACCCAATTCTAATTTGGACAGGTGTTTAAAATAATTATTTACTATCGGTAAAACCGATTTAGTTAGAAAATAATTAACTATCTCGGTATAATAGATTTATCATAGTAAAATAAGGTTAATTGTTACGGTAACTAACGAAAGATAGACATTTAAGCTTCCTGAAATTTGTGGAAAATGATACCAAGACTTGTTTTTTTACCAAAGATGGAAATTTACCATCATTATTGATCAGCAGAAAAGCTTGCGATGTTTTTTCTTACGGTACTAGTATTTTTTGGAAAATTAACATAATTATCATTACGATAAACGAGGATTTTATTATTTTAGTTATGGATGTGCTTGTGCATTTTTTCGTTTTTTTACTATATTGTGTAAATTATATAAGTTGAATTGGTATTGCTTTGCGTCATCTTATATTTTCGGCATAGAAATAAAAATGTTAAAGTTGATATTTAATAACAATAATTGTGCACCTGCTTATGAAATCATCGAAGTTGAAGTGAATTATTGATTATGTGTTTTTTAACTTTCCAATTAGCTTGTGCAACGAGTCCAAGCAATGTACTAAGTGTATATTTGCAAGAAATAACATTTGCGCACATACGAGCGACCGACAAATAAACGAATAAAGGTGACAGGTACACTGCGAAGTTTGTAATTATCAGGTGAGTCATGAAAATATAAATATTATGCAGTAAGCAGTTTGACATTCCTAATAAAATTACTGTCAAATTTGATAAATTATGATGTTTTATCACAAACAAATGATTGTATTATGTTGTCATCAGCATTCTACTAATACTGAACTTGGTAGTGTACCCAGGTATGTACACTGTACACAAATCGTTTGTATTTACCATTGCATACACGGTTAGCTTTCTATCTTTATTGTAGTGGCGTTCATAGATTATTAAATCAGGGCAGGCAGTAGGAAAAACGACGAATTAATTGATATTTACAACGGCTTAGATGCTGCCTTTAGCCGATGTTGGTTGTGATTACCTGAAACATCGAATATACAAATAACCGCTTCATGTATGCATATTACAAGCCTTAAAAAATCCCCCTTTTAGCTCGCACAATTATTGCATGAAAGAAAGTAAACACAATATAATTATTTCGTCAATAAAGTTGTACTAATTAATATAAATACCAAAAGATGGCACTGCTTGCTATATTTGTGATTTGTACTGAAAGGTACGGCCTTTTTCGACACTAACACAAACGAGTCTTCCCCCGAATGCGCATTGTGCACACATGTACACTTTTGCGTGGAAAACAGTCAACATTTGATTTTTATGTGAGTTAGATGGGGTAGGCAGTGCTTATGTGCCTATATGGAATGTATGCCTCTGCTTTATTATGAGTTTATGATGCGTAGAAAGTTTTTATTTTATTGCTGTCATTATAATTTATTGCTGTTAATCGTTTAAAAACACGTACGTTTTAACTAGGCAGTCAACGATGGTGACAAATCGATTTCTCCAATTGAATACCTATTGCAGCAGAATATTTCCAATTGTTTGGGTGAACGGTTTAAAGATGAACGCACGTTATTTTATCCTTGGCATTTAAAACTAACCTTCTCCAAGGGTATTTAATAACGAGACTCCCCTCTTGATGAACCAAATTTAATCCCTGTAAAACCTCAGATTAGTTCTGACTACAACTAAGGGTGTTGGGCCCTCGCGAAGAATAAGAAAATAGGTATCAGATATTTCTGGGAACGAATACAAGAAAACACATTGTTAACTAACTAAATAACCATAAATACCGCCAAACGACTCGATCTTGGCATACACTTCTTACTTCATTCACATTCATACATCGTCTTATATATTCTCTTCTATTATTCCGACTTCTGACATGGCCCGACTCACGAATTTGATTCGTCAGATCGTGCCATGTCTTCCTAGGGCGTCCCCGACTTCTTTCATTCACATTCTCGTCATATATATTCTTTTTACATTCCTCTCTTCGTTCAATCGCTCTACATGTCCAAACCATGTATCGTCCCTTTCTTAATATTACTCATTACGCTTACATCACCCTTGCATTCTTTTTTCACGCGACCATACATGATTTTACCACATATTCGCCTCAGAGATCACGTTTCTACATCATTCAGTTTACTTTCATTCTTCCTATACCAATTCCATGCTTCACTGCCATACATGAGGGTTGGTATCAGCACTCCATTGTTGCACAGGACAAAAATAATACAATGAGGTATACCATATATATCAAAAACAGTTATATAAAATATATTTAAATAGCCCGAATGGTGATGCTTGGCAAATGTATTCAGTAGGAATGAAGAGATTACGGCGTATTAAGAAAGGATTCTCTATAATAACCCTGCAAGAAGAAGGAGTGTTCGAGGATCTGCATTTAGGTGGCTGGATGGGTTGGAGGTATTTCCTGGAAGTGAAAGGGTCTCTACGGGTTTATGGCAAATCAAGAATAAGACTATCAAAAGAAAATAAAGGTATAATTAATAATGGTATAATATTATAAATTTGATGTAATATAATAATAATAATATATATTTTTATATATATATATATTACTAGCTGATGTGTACCCAGCCTTGCTCGGGATTTTTTTAAATGTAGTTATGAATTGTGAAATCTTGAACGTCGTTTGGGTGCCATAATTGATTTGACAGCGAAAGTAATGCCTTGTGACGACTATTACTATATCTAAACAACGAAAAAAGGAAAATTCATTTGAAAATTTTATTTCATAGAAAACATTATTTTTTTCAAAATAAATCTAAATAATAAAGTTCTTAAGTAGGTACTTACTTGTGTATTCCATTTTGAAAATATTCTATTCCCAAAAAACCTTCTTATTTTTAAAATGTAATCTGTGGCTAACCACAGTAGTATATCTATGGGCTAAACTCAATACAACATGGCGGGTTCGTATCGGATTTTATTCAAACTACTCACTAAACCTTCATGGTACTAATAAGAATAAACTATGCTATTTTTCGCGAAACAGTTCGAGTAATTTATGAGAAAATCGAGGACACACAGATAAGTATCCATTTTTATATATGAAGATTAATATAAAATAATATTAATTATATCAATAATGAAGCCCCAAAATAATTACACATCTTTCGAAGAAAGTAAAATTAATAATTAAGGGAAATTGGCTTACCTCCTCATGGCCTCCAGCTCGGTGAGTCTTTGTCTTTCCTTGGACTCCGCCTCCCTCGAGAGCTTGTCAGCGAGTCTCCTGCGCTCGATCTGCCGCACAGTGCTCTGGAAGGTGAACCGCTTGCCTTTGGTACGGGGCTTCGACTGCAGAAAGAAAACATTATCAGTCAAAATGTCTCTGGAAGAAATACACCAGAAAGATACGAGACGGTTGAACTTGTTAACAGAGCGGACAATTTTGAGCTCGAGGAATCACTCGATGATGACGATGTTGTCAATCTTTAAGACGGAATTAAAAAACTAAAAATCAGTAATCCTTTGATAAGTAATACGAGAATTGCTGAGAAAGGTGAACATCTTGCCCTTGGCAAGAGCCTCCGACTGCGGAAAGAAAACACTATAAGTGGAGACATCGCTGAGAAAAAATGCACTAGACGGGTGCAAGTGGATAGACGAACGTCATAACAGAGCGGTAAATGTACGATTTCAAATGTGAATACTGGTAAGCAGTCGATTGTGAGGCTTTTAATATCTTTTAGATGGATTTATAAACAGATAATCAGTAATCCGTCGATAAATATAACTAAGATCACGGTTGCAAAGTTTTTGACTCTGAACCGGTGGTCTTGGTTCAATTTGAGTAGCCAGATGGATAAATGGACAAACGTACAAAATTTTTAATAAAAATAAAAATATCACTAATCAATAACACAGCAGCCATCCTGAGCAGCGTGGTGTGTTAGAACAGTTGTGCGGAGACGGTGGGAAAAGGAACAAACCTTAGTAGACCGTATAACATGCAGTAAAATCATTTTAAAGAGATTCTGCTAGGGGTATACTGTATCGTGCGACTTCTGCGGGATAAGGGGAGACTGCGGGCGGCCGTTACAAACTGTTTTCAACCAATTTGGACCACTATCGGTGTGCATCACCACAGAAGCCAGAATCCCTTTAAAATGATTTTCCTGTACATTATTTGATTGAAGGTGTATTAAATTTGATGACTAGCCGTTTCAACCTTTACACGTGAGAGTAAATACTATTGTAAAAAATAAATGGCTGCATATTTGCAACATAATTGGCAAGGGGGCCTAAAGGATTCCGAACTGCGTGAATGTGGACATATTCAAACAACAGAACACCTCGTAGAACAATGACCCCTTCATCAGTTTCCCTATGGCACATATGTGCTGAACCAAGTGATTCCAGATGCCGTCGACTGGCTGAATAACCTCAGCATCCCACTATGACGTCCATCATTTCTCTTTCACCATACGAAGAGAAGAATGTCAAAAAGCTCAGAAAATACATTCGTTTTCCAAAAATTCAATAAAAACACTCATTAAATCACACAATATTGGTAAATCAGAAACATTTTGAAAGGTAATAATATATTTGAGTATGTGGATATATCTACCCATACACAAATAAAATTAAGTTTGGATATATTGGTACATATGTATTAAGAATTGAAAAGAATAATGTTCGGTTACTCTTCGGTGTTTAGTCTATTAAGTTGTCGTATTTGACTTGACCAAAGCCGTATAGTGAACAAAGTACGAAGACGTTTTTGTAAATATCGACTGTAAATGGCTAAAACCCTCCAAGCAAAATTTTTTTGTAATGTCAGATAGAATAATTTTAAGAAGAATTGATAAAATGGTAAAAGCACTTTAGTAAAAAAGGGAATTTTTTATTCTAAAAACTACATCGTAGTACCAGTTTTTGGTTGATTTTTATAAAAAAAACTCTGAGTAAAACGAGTCAAACCTCAAATCTCACAATATTATAAATAGAAGTGTAATATTTTACATTGCTTCAGGAAAAAAATCACTCTTATATAAAAAAAAAATTACATCAAAAGATTGGTATTCACTTTGTGGCGTCATTATTAATAAATGAATTAAAAAATACTTTGTAATCACCACTTTATTACTATATACATATCAACATGTTTCGAAAGCGAACCTTTCATCATCAGGAATATACAGAATACAACTCTGTATATTCAGTGTAACATGTTGATATGAATATATTAATAAAGTAGTGATTACAAAGTAATTTTTAATTCTTTTATATATAAAATTATTTTTACGAATAGTAAAATATTCCTCAATAAATGTGTAATTATTTTGTGGCGTCATTTAATATATAAACATCAATACGTTTCGGGATTGAAGTTTCCCTCATCAGGGTATATATCACTATATTATACATCTTAATGCGGGAAGCTTCTTTGGGAAGTTGATATTCATATTTTAAAGAGTGGTGTACACAAAAAATTTCATATTTTTATTAGTAAAATATTCGTTTTTATCGTCAGTTGAAAAGTTTTCATTTTGTGACTTTGTGGGGTTTTTACTTATTTAAAGTCGATATGATATTCACCTAACATTTAATATAATATTAAATATATCAATATCATAAACAGGCTTAGGATTAGCTAATGGTAAGCAATTAAAATATAATATTTAGTAATAAATATGAAAATATTACGATATGAATCTGCAATAACTGACTAGAAATATAATTAAAACAGGTAATGCTACCTACAAGTTACAACTTTCAAATAATTTTCCAGATCGTAAATTAAAGTAAGCAGCATAATTTTTGAAATATTACAAAAGTAATTGATTGAACAATATTTTTTATTTCAAATTTAAACACACATTATTATGCTCTGACATGCTATTTTTAAAGATGCTCGCGGATTCACAATTCAAAACACGTTTGAAATGATTACACAGGTAATTATTTTTCTTACCTTCGTAGCTGTAGGTCAGAATGAATAGATGCGCTTGCTAATCGAATTCAATGTTAATCAATTCAAATAAAAGCAATAAAAAATAAACTTTAACAAAATGACAACAATCTCAAACTTTAACAAATTGACAACAATCCAAAACTCGATAATAATTTGAACAAAACGTATGACGCGCCAGATTGCTCGGTAGCAATTTGATAAATGAAAATATCAATACGTATTATAAAAGTTTTGCATGAGATGCGCCGCACTGACTGAGTGTTAACGTGCAACCTTCTCAACAAGTGAAACCAGACAGAGTGGCTTCGCGGCGAGCTAGTGCTGTGGTGTGACGACATATAACTTTTGTGTCTATTTCAGATTACAGATAGTAGAGGATGCTGTAAGAGGCGTAGATTCGTAGGTATTAAATTAGTATTTTGACTACCTCCGTGGCCGAGTGGTAAGGACCTCAAAGACGAATCCGGAGGTCTTAGGTTCGAATCCCTGCGTGCTCAAGTAAATAAAAAAATAATTAAATAATGTTTTTTCACATTTAATTCAATTAAAATAATGTATTGTATACTTGCGGCACGCTCCAAATTGATATATACTGTCAGTATCGCCCAAAACTGTGTTTGAAATGGCTTTAGCCGTGTTTGGTGACGAGATCTGAATATTCCCTACCATCCTCTAACCCATCTCCTTCAACCTTACAACATACCCCAATAAAGAACTCCAGTGAAAAATATAATGGCTTTAAAAATATGTATTCATATACAGTATATCAGCTAATGCCGATTCTGAGTATATAACTTTCATTATATTTAATTATAAATACATAGAATTTATAAATCGTTATTTAAAAGTGAATAAAAAATCATCTCATCAAAACACCTTGTCATGTTGGTACCATTGCATTTGGAACATCTGACGCGCGCATTCGGTTTTTAGATTAGTACGAAATTTTTTTTTTTTTCACTTTTGTACTATATTTTTTTAGTTTTGACGAATTTTAACTTAAGTTAGGTGACTTTAAGATCTATAATTGCTCTTCAATATAAAAAAAACTATTCTTAGTGAAATAGATTAGAGAATTCATGAGCAAACCAATTATCAAAACGGATATTATAATAATATTAATGCTCAATACTATTATTGTTCTTCGAGTTAAAGTTTCTAAAACGGTACATAATTTTATTACTTATGTTAAGTTATGGTTTACTATGAATAGAAAATAAAATTATGTACGGTAAAGCTCATCCTTGTTTTGACGTTTGACTTTCTAACCTCAAAACTGATCAAAATCGACCGGCCATAGATTTGGAGCGTTTTGGTGGGCTTTGAAAAAATAAAACCTTGAAAATTATTTTAACTATGAAAACTAACTAGAAAAAAACTAAATACACTGTTATTTAAGTTGGAACGTAACCATTGATAAAAAGAACAATTGGACTTGAGTTCCTTATTGGGGATACCATAGTCCCACTGGCTACGGTTAACAGGGAGCATTTGGGACTCTTGCGACTATTCTCCTTTTTTATATTCACATAAAAAAGTAGAATACCAAAAGCTAATTATAATTAAAATTTTAAGTAAATGTTTACCATAATTCCTCACTTGAAACGCTTGGAAATCGTCAATATTTTAGGAAAACGCGTACATTTTTACAGGTGACCCTGTACAAAATGAGTTTTTTAGAAATATGGAATATTCTGTAGAATAATTTTGATGTACGTCATATTATATTATTAGCCGAAGCACCCGGCGCTGCCCGGGGTCATGCACGGTTTTGAGTAAAATTATGATGATGTATTGACCCCACCCCTACCCAGTAATTTTCCTATTATATTGATCGTCAAGTAGGCAAAATTTAAACATTCTGCTTTAAGGGATAGGAAAGGGGGATGGAGGTGGTTTTTGAAATCTTATGTAGACAATGACTTTCCTATTATTTTGAAGGTCAAGTGTTCAAAATTTCATGAAGCTCGGAATAATACTGTAGATTTGTATCCAAAACAAACACACACCACCCTCCCGGGACATTCTTCTAATTGTAATAGAAGAAGAAGATAGCTGATGCAACCGGTGTTGACCGAGATTAGGAATGGTTGGGTTACCCCTATCCCTACCCCTACACACGCCCATTAATTTTCCTATTATTTTGAACGGCAAACGTGCAAAATTTCACCCAGAAATACAAAAAATCTGCTTTATGGGGTGGTTAAGGGGAGTGGGGGGTAGTTTTTCGAAAACTCATATAAACAGTGCCCTTCCTTTTGTTTTGAAGGTCAAGGGTGCAATATTTCATCAAGCTCGGAATAAAATTGTAGATTTGTTTACAAGACAGAGATGCACCGCCCGCTCGGGATATTCTTCGCGTATAATAGAAAATAAGGTTAGTTTCTTTAACGAAATTGTTTTAAAATCTTTAAAATAGGATTTTTATACGTGAATATCTCCAATTCCCAACTTCTTCCTGCTAACCTGAGCTAGTTAGATTATGGAATGCCCAATTGGGTATGTTGTTAGGCTCAAGGGTATGGGAAAGATAAAGGTGAGGAAGTACCTGGCTCTACAAACTTGGCCACTTAACACGGTTTAAGCCATTCCAAGCAACGTTTCGATTCTGAATATTGATCAGGGCGATACCGAGAGTATCTGCTTTCGGGCTTTCCAGTCCTTAACATTTCTTACGTCTCTATTGAAGAAATACATAGTTGCGGTGGTTTATTTCACTCAAATGGATGTTTATTACATATGCACATAAACACAAGTGTTAAAAACATAAAGTGTTTGTTATCTTTGCCAATAAAATATTTTCAACCACTCTACCCCATCAAACAGCATTTAATTTTCAAAACCATTATATGAACTTGTAAAGAAGACTTTGTTGTAGCGATAGTTACCGATGTTTTTACACAAATATAAACGTTTACATTAAATCTTAAAAGACAGATAAAAATGGTGGTCCTTATACGTATCATTAATTGACTTTTTTTTTAAAGAAAGGTTAATATCGTCAGGTTATTTGTAATCACGTGTCTATTTTCAGTGAGAGCAAACATTAAAAAAACCACATATTAGTACCCCAATAACCGGGCATTCCTTTATAATTTTTAATCAACTCACTTTTTCTTAGTAGCTTTGCTGACCAATTAACCCACCATTCCTTAAGAGTTTTGCTGATCAATCAACCCACCATTCCTTAAGAGTTTTGCTGAGCAATCAACCCACCATTCCAAGTTTTGCTGACCAATCAACCCACCATTCCTTAAGAGTTTTGCTGAGCAATCAACCCACCATTCCAAGTTTTGCTGACCAATTAACCCACCATTCCTTAATAGTTTTACTGACCAATCAATCCACCATTTCTTAATAGTTTTACTGAACAATCAACCCACATTTCATTTAGAGTTTTTCTGATAAATCAACCCACCATTCTATGTTTTGACGACCAATCAACCCACCATTCCTTAATAGTTTTACTGACCAATCAATCCACCATTTCTTAATAGTTTTACTGAACAATCAACCCACATTTCATTTAGAGTTTTTCTGATAAATCAACCCACCATTCTATGTTTTGACGACCAATCAACCCACCATTTCTTAATAGCTTTGCTAACCAATTAGCACACCTTTTCTAGTTTTGCTGACCAATCAACCCACCATTCCTTAAGAGTTTTGCTGATCAATCAACCCACCATTCCTTAAGAGTTTTGCTGATCAATCAACCCACCATTCCTTAAGAGTTTTGCTGAGCAATCAACCCACCATTCCAAGTTTTGCTGACCAATCAACTCACCATCTTTATTTATTTCATCGTCTCTATAAATAGGGTTCGGACTTAAAACGAACATTACATAAGACAATAATTATTATTAAGGCAGCAATTAAAGCGCTCATTGTTGATCGTTGAACTGTTCGCTCATTTGGCTTTTGCGAAAACGAAAGTTTCAATTGTGAGAGCAGTCTCACAAAATAATCACCCATTGAAATAAATGCAGATCTTACGGAGATCGAAGCACAGATTGCGTGGAGAGTTTTACCAGCTAATTAGTTGTTGCAAAATTTTGGCCATGTGTAAAATAACCATCGTTGATGCAAACAAAAGAAAAATACGTAAAAATAAAAATGAATTACAGAAAAAAGCGTGTGAAGAACCCGCTCGGTTTAACGTGTTACCAATGTGCAACAATAAAATTGTTTAAAGTTTATTTTTATTGCAAGTGTTATCTTTATTCGGCTCTTCTGATTGATCATTAAAACAACCAGCGAAATAAAATAATACGAAAACAGATATGATTCAATGAGTACGTATTACTATTAAAATACTTACGAATGCTTTCGCTGAAAAAACTGAGCGATCGCCATGTTAAAATGCATCTTATTTTCGACGACTGTTCAGTGGAGAAACCGTTTCGTATGCGTTTCTCTGCTACCCATTGGAGTGTCAAAGATCCACGAAGTATTTTGCAGGTTAAAACTACAACTTTAGTTACTTATCGTAAGTGCGATAAAAACAAGCAGCATTAGTTTACTTCTAGGTACACGAAGTGATAATGTGCAACAACGAAAAGTAAGTTTCGTCAATTAAGGAAAAATCGCTTTCTGGTATCATTTTCGAATACATGATTAAAATTTTATTACAATTACAACTGGTTTACAATTATTATCTAATAAATAAATTTAAAATAGAAGGCGATTAAAATTATTAAAAACAATGAAACTTTTTTTTATTGCCATCTCTTAAATTTGTTTTCACATTAATACTGATATTTAGAATAATTATTTTTATTTTGATGCCTTGGTTGTTTCTAGATTTTGTTTAAATTTCTAATATAAATATAATAAATTTGTTAATTTGATATAATTATTATTTTTACATTAATAGTCTTTTATTTACCTTACCTCAACACTTATTGTTAATCTTAGTCTATTTCTATAAATTGTCTATGTGTATGTAATTAATATTTTAGTATACTTTTCATCCTGTCGAGGGAACCATTGGTTTCGAAACGTGTTGATATTTATTTATTAAACAGTTATTTACATAAAATATCCCTTAATAATTTATTTAAAATCAAGTTGATTTTAAAATTAACCACATAAAATAAGCTTTGGTTCAATGGAAAAAAAATGATTCCCTATGACATGGGTATTAATGTGTTTTATAAATTTTATAATTTCCAACCAAAAATTTCTCGCAAAATACTAAAACTCGTGTTTTACTTCTTACAACATAAGGGGTCTAATTATAAATGGTAAAATACATTCATTTCTTATTCAAGTACATTTTTGTACTCCTATCAATAAATCATTAATTAGATTACTAAAAATGAAAAGTTTTTTTTTTAAATTGTGTTGACAACCCTGCCTACAAATATTTGGAGTAAAAAAGGAGCCTATCCATATAGATGAGCATGAGCGTTACTGTGCATAAGGTTCAAGGATGGATGTCGGCAGCGGCAGTTGGCAACAGACTCTATGGGACCCGTGACCGCATTGCCGTCTATTGACATGTGCCGAACCACATTACAGACATACGGAGGTTCCCAATTAAGCCTTAAGGTTTTTTATGTACATTTAAAAAAATTTTAAAACTTGAACCACTAGCAAAGGAGAAGTTTTACGAAGCTTTCATATTGTTTTTTTTTTGGTTAAGAAAAATTTTAACTTGTCCAAGGATATTCGTAGCGATTACGTTGAGTTACGAGTTATGTCTTTCATAGTAAATTTTACAGATATGATGTTGGAAATACCATTGAAAATTTAGTTAATAGATTATGCATAGTTTGGCAATAAAATGTAGATATTTATTAAAATGGAAGTACGTTTTTTCATTACTATGGCAATACCAAGCTGCTAACTGTCTTTATTGTAAATTTTGTTCCTCGCATTCAAAATGTTTCACATTCGAATTTAACAAGGAAACAATCCAAAATAAAATTTGTGAATTAGATTTTGTTTCATTTTGATCTAATAAATCGGTGTTTTGATACAAACATTTGAGGAATACAAAAATATCGCCTTTCCACGTTTTTTATGTTATTTTATTTATTTTTTATTGCATAATATTATTATTTTTCAAAAAATGAGAATTTGTACCAGCTGAGCTATTGCAAGTAGCTTGTCAGCAGCAGTTTAGTTCAACAATTTTATAAAATACAAAGATTATATATACTGTAATTGTCTTCCTTGCAAAAGTGTTAAAAATAATAAAAAAGTTTAAATATAAAATTGTCTTGGAATATGATGCAGAATCATCTGTTTTAGGAAAGTACCACTAATTTCCGAAGACCGTTTGGTTAAGGTAAAAAAAACCACTTGGACCATTGGGCTTTTTTCAGCCATCTTGGTGCTGTCATTTAAAACCCTTTAAACGAACGCAGCGCCATTAATTTTTGTCTACTTTGAAATGTCAGACTGTATATCATACGTATGTCGTTATTTGAATTAAATTGATGTGTAATATTTCGGTTCCTAACTAAGATAAATTTTTAATCTAAACTCATCATTTTACAAAAGATGCCTCCAGGACAATATAGAATTCATACATTTAAAAAACATTTTTTTCAAAGTAAAACCATCTGTCGTCACAACGGTTTCACTAGGGTGAACCAACTTACCAACTGAACAAATGTTTGTTCTTGAATACAGCTATATTTTCGTAAGTAATAGAAATTTGAAGTTAATAGTTAAAAATTTAATAAATTTACTTCCCTGGACCATGTACGGATTCTGCTGTAATCTGTAGGATGTATTATGTAATAACAGAGAAGAAACGGCAATTTACCTTTTTGCTTACACTTTAAACATAATGAGATGTAAATTATGGTGTTTACGTGAAAATAAATACGAATTCAAAGTGCGACTCCGGCATTACAATAGGTCATCTATTATAAATTGTAATGAATGAGTTATATGAACATGAAGTTGTGTTACCGTGCAAGAAGTATCCGCATCTCGTCAAGGTTTTGACTTCAACCTCGCGTGGAGGTGATTTACGGTACAATACAGAACCCGGAGTGTGGAGATGTCGTTAATTTCAGTAAAATCGTTAAAATTAAAGTAAAAGATTTTGGCGGAACTGTTTGGGATAATAATGAATCGAGCTAGTACGTTGTATATTCAATATTCACTAATATTACGTGGAAATATTTGGATTTATTTGGTAAACAATTTAACCATTATATGTAGGTACTAATGAAAAGGTAACATACAATTGTGTGTACCATATGTGGAAGGTATTATTTTTTTCGCCAACGTTCATTGAAATCCCTAATGGAAAGTGCGATTATTTAAGGTATTTTGTTTACTATTTATGAAGCTTTCCAAACAATATTTAAATACTAATAAATAAAAATAAAAGGTAATTATAATAAAAACAATTTGTTTTAACCACTGTTTATAAATTAATTAACACTAATTATGGTTAACATTCTCCATTATCCAGAATGTTGAAACTTTTTAACTCAAGCCAGGCCCTTGAAATTTTTAGTACTAGTCTAATTTTTTTTTTATCAGCATATACGAAAAAACCTCGAAGATCCTCATTTAGATTGTCTAAAATCATCGACTTTACCAAAACCTTGTTCAGGCTTTGACTTAAGTGTTCCCGCAAATGAATATTTTAGTCCTATTTTTATCAATGTTTCATTCATGTATGATGTACGTATGTGCTGTTCATTCTCGAGTTTTGTATTTTGTGAAATTGTGCAATGGTCCAAAAAAGTGAATTTGCAATTATTGAAGAAGAAAATAAAAATACTTGCGAACGACTTTCTATAAGTAAAAAGCTGCGAAAATTTATAATCGTACAAGTGCAAAATCAATCATGCCTGTGACAAAATTTAATAATTAAAAAAAAAAAAAAAAAATAGCTCAATATAGTGAGATGAAGTTATAACCAAACTAACACTACACCATCCCCCTGCTGATGAAAATCCATATACTTATGTTGGCACCAAATCCATGCTTCTTTCGAATTAATACACAGTCTTTTAGAAGCTGTTTTGATATTCATGAATTTGTTTCTCTTGATCGTGGCATGTCTTTCTAAGGTGTCCTCGACTTCTTCTTCCCCACACCTGTACCTACGTATACTATATTATACCTCTGAGCTGGAGCTCCCAAATACTTGATAAACCTACTTGATTCTGTGAAAAGGAGGGCGGTTCGTCTGATTGACAATCCATTTTTAACAGACCGACTGCCATCTCTGATGCACAGACGAAAAGTAGGTATACTGAGTCTGTTCTACAGATATTTCAATGGAGCCTGCTTAAAGGAGCTAGAAGCGCTGATTCCCTCCGCGCCGTTGCACGCGCGATAAACTTGACGGACACGAGCGGAACATCCGTTCACGGTTGATGCTGGCTTCATGAGAATGGGTCGTTTCGCCGACTCGTTTTTGTGTAAATCGGCTCGTATGTGGAACGAGCTACCGGAATCTGTCTTTTCTCCAACATTTAATCCGGGCCTCTTCAAAATCTCTTCCTTCACCTCCTCCTTAAACCTCCTCACAACGTTGCCCAACCGGGTAGCGATATAGTTACCCCGCAGGTGCTCTGTACATACAGAGGCGCTCTTGTGAGGTGTCACATAAAAAAAATGTATCCTTCCATTTTGATATACCTTTCTTTTAATTATGGTATTCTGGGAACGTAGGCAAAATAACAAATTTTTTGTGCCAATCGTTTTGTATGAAGTGATAACATTATTTTTTAACCTAAGATATTTGAAATTCCATCAACTTGTAAGTTTGACATCTGCTGGTAAATGTTGGAGAAACTGTTAAACGTTCTAAGGAGCTGGTGTCGCAACACCGCACAAAGCCTCGTGTTGTAATGCAAAGTGGTTGCGCTAATAGGGAATGCTTAGTCTAATATTTGCCTATGATTCCATTCAATGAAACCGCTTGAAAACCTTTGAATTCTTTGCCTAATTCTTTCGAGACAGAATAGAGAAACTCATTTGAACACGTCCGAGTATCAACACGCTGCGGCCAAGTTTGTGAATTTTACCTGTTTAATATAAAATGTCAGATTCATTAATCCAAGTTTAAAAAAAAAAACAAGATTTATTTGTAATGTCAATATTTGTGGGTGTATTGAAAATCTATATCTGACATATCAGAAGTTTAATTTGAATAATTAAAAAAAAAAAAAAACTGCTTCCAGTTTCTTTATGATGAATCAAGATCCATTGCCACAAATCCAGTTTTTCTTTTTAATTGTCGCTTGATGAATTTTACCCATGAATTTGAGGGACAACGAACCGTCTTCGTGGACTGTTGTTATGTTTTATTACCCCGTTACACTTTTATAAAGATCAGGTTTATCACCTAATTTTTTTTCGTAAACAAGAAATCCTTTAAAATGAAATATTAAAGCATCTCTAAAACGAGGCATTTCGCTAAAGAGATCATTCACATGTCTCATTTCACAGAAATGTCACTATAATCTCTCGTACGTGATGATAATCGTTTTGGATTATGACGTAAACGCAAAAAATCATGAAGTCTTCTTCAAATAATTTCTAAAGAACATGCTTTAAAAAGTGGGTACTGACTTACTTCTCTTGTCAAAATGTGCTTGTTTCGTGAGCCTTTTCCTGGTAACCGATTACTGCAACTGATATCTCAAAATTGTGATAATAAAATGTTAAAATGATATTTTCAGACTTACCGCGGCATTCCTCTGGGACAGGATAATCTCACCGCTGGATTTGCTGCGGCTGAAAAGAAAAACAATATTAATTATAATGTCAAAAATGACTACGATTATTATTATTAATTACTGCGGCGAACGAAACTATGAAATGTCAGTCAATTACAAATATTTCACAATTTGTTCTGGCTATTTCGGTGGCCTTAATATATTCATTTTTATGATCCACGTGGGGTTCGTACTATAACGTAGGTATACGCGTTGTATGAAAAGTTGTGTTTGGAAATTTTGGCAGGAAAATTAATTTAAAACGTTCAAATGATCTTCACGTACAAAGTGTAAATGGTCTCTATGTACAGAATATAAATTTAACTCGGTACTGACATAATCGTGTATTCTTAGTATAACATTTTTATTTACTTAGGAACATATTCAAAATAATTTACTATCGCACTTATAAAAAATCAATATGAATGAGTTATTTCTTAACAAAATCGTGTCCGGGGAAGGGTGAGAAGCAATAGCAAAGACGGATTTTTTTTTCACTTAACCTAATATTTTGTAATTATCGTTTTTCTTCAATCTATCTGTTAATTGCGTTTTGAATAATAGGTATGAATAAATTTATGCGACATTATTTAATATTTTTTCAGACTCCCCTCTACCCAAGCAAATTAATCATTTGGTTATTATTGGACCGATTTATACGTTTTGCAGGTTTTAAGGTTTTTTTCTGGGGAGATTTTATTATTTTCAATTCAATTCTTTATTCCCTTTAAAAACTTTACAAAATTAACATTTTAAGGATTTTTTAAAGTTATTATTATATAAGACAGGATGTACAATATCCAAAATAATTACTTTTAAAAAATTATGAAAAATTAAAAGAAAGAAGGTAGACATATATAATCTCAGTAAATTGCATACAGCACATACTGGTATTATACAAGTAGCAACAAAGCTTTATGTTTAAACACAGCTTCATTGATGCTAAATATGTCGATATCTGTATATGTGATTCTATTTAACAGCAAGATTGCCTTCCCCACCGGCATGACCATTGGCAAGTTGGTCCTGCAGGCGGGAGATAAAACAGTCTATGCTGTCGGTGACGGAGATAACCATCGGGAACATAGAAATTAATGCTCTCCATGATAGGCGAGTTTTCGAACCATCCGCGAATTAGTCATATATATTCGTACATTTCTCCCTCTTCCTGTTCTGACTGTGGTTAGAGGTGCATACACGTGGAGATAATCTTCTCTTCCCAGTGAGCGGGCTGCCCATTGCTACTGTAGGGCTTTTATTTATTTATATTTCAAAGAATTGCAAACTGTGTTTTATGTGCTGGCGGCACTTGCTGATGGCAATCTTATATTTAAGCCCGCTCACTAAGGTAATGGAGGGTATAGGATGGAATTTGGGCGGAGACGGAGGGGTCGGTGCTGGGGGACCAGCGGCCGAGGTTGGATATAGAGGGATTCGAGTTCGATTCTAATCTGGAGTAACCTGTTTTGGCTAAATCTATTATATCTTTTCGGAGTGGAGGAAATGAATCAGTCAATCAATGTGTAAAAATGTGTACATCCCTTCTGAACCGCAGATGGTTCATTCCGAGCATACATAAGAGAAAGTCGGTAGGATAGAGCCACGGGGAGTAGCCATACTCCCTCAAGTAGAGAAATTTCAAAAATTTCTTCTGAATTCTCTCCAACATGAGGGAATACTTGACCTGATGTGGGCTCCAAACCACCGACCCACTCTCAAGCCTACTCCTTACTAATGAGTTATATAATATTATGAGAACCCGGGTGTCCCTAAAATTCCTTGCAGTACGTAGGGCGAAACCCAGCATTCTTAATGAAGTACTACAGGTCACTTCAATATGAGCATGAAATGTCAGCCTACTATCAAACACGATACCAAGATCGTTCATAGTGGAGACACGTTTTAAACTTCGGGCGTTCACAGTATACCGCTAAAACCAAGTATGACACGCCCTTGTGAAAGAAAGAATGAAACATTTAGAAATATTGAACTCAATCTGATTCTTCTTACTCCAATCAATAATTCTATTAATATCCGATTAGAGTCGATTGCGGTCTTCGAAAGTTAATATTTCTAAGAAGAGTTTTAGGTCATCAGCGAAAAGAAGAACCCTATATGTTCGGTCCCAGATATTTATATATGTATCTTTACATGTAGCAAACACTTTGTGGGAATACATAATTATAAAAAAAAAAAAAAAAATAACTTTGTTTTAATTCCACTTTATTATTTTTTCATCCAACCGGTTTAGATTCAACCTGAACCTTCCTCAGGGGTGAATAAAAATATATTAAACATAATACAGAAATACATGGTATTTAATAGAAAATTGGAAGAGAGAGACAGAACATCAACTTAGGTGGGGGGCAAGGAAAGAAGAGCTACAGAGGGAGGGGTGAAAGTGGGCGGAGGTAATGGAAATATTTTAAAAAATGGGGGTGTTAGACAAATCTAGTTGTTTATTAAGTAGATTGGTTTTATTGATTTTTAATGACTTTTTTATTTCAAGGGCTTCAAGATTATTAAGGCGTAGACCTATCCCATTTCTATGTAATACATCTACCCCGGAAGATTTATTAAATGAGTGATTATTATCGATAAGGTGGGTGGCGAATTCTGAAAATCCGACACTGTGTAGACATCTCAAGTGTTCGACCACCCTTATTTGAATGTTTCTAGCCGTTTTACCGATGTAAAAGGCTGGACAGTCGTTACATTTGAGTTTATAGATGCCAGAATGGCTTAAGTTATTTTCTTTATCTTTAGAATTTATTAAAAGTTTTCCCAGGTTATTATTAGTATAAAACGCAGCTTTAATTTCTGTAGGGAATTTAGAAACACTTGAAGATGAAAAATTATTTATGAATAAAATTCTACGCCAACCCTGATTTATATTCTCTCTGGTATTGTGTGAATTATTATAAAGGAATTTATTAGTAGATATTAGGTTAAGTTTTTTTGAAAGGATTTTATCAATTAAGCTTTGGGGGTATCCGTTATTTATTGCAATAGATTTGATTTTAGAGAGTTCTTCACTAAAGTTAGCGTTAGATAAAGGAATAGTGACGAGTCTGTGAATCATTGAATGAAAGGCGGAATGTTTATGGGAGATAGGATGGTTGGAAGTACTGTGAATTGCGGTGTCTGTGAAAGTAGGTTTTCTATAAATATTGAACTCAAATTTATTATTAACAATGGATAGGGATAAGTCTAAGAAATTTAAACAACAATTATTTCCTATTTCTAAAGATGTATTACATAGAAATGGGATAGGTCTACGCCTTAATAATCTTTAAGCCCTTGAAATAAAAAAGTCATTAAAAATCAATAAAACCAATCTACTTAATAAACAACTAGATTTGTCTAATACCCCCATTTTTAAAATATTTCCATTACCTCCGCCCACTTTCACCCCTCCCTCTGTAGCTCTTCTTTCCTTGCCCCCCACCTAAGTTGATGTTCTGTCCCTCTCTTCCAATTTTCTATTAAATACCATGTATTTCTGTATTATGTTTAATATATTTTTATTCACCCCTGAGGAAGGTTCAGGTTGAATCGAAACCGGTTGGATGAAAAAATAATAAAGTGGAATTAAAACAAAGTTATTTTATTTTTTTATATATCATAAGTGTTTCTTATCACGAAGGTTGGGTATGTGTCTTGGGGGATACGTATCACTCATCATTCGTATCTTGAGAATATGTCTAAGGTTTCCAGCGTGAAAAAGTTGTTAACCCTATAATGGAAGCGAAAGCTAAAATTTATTCTGTCCAACTACAAACATTTTTTTCACTGAAGTGCCGAAGGCTGCGCCTTTTTTTCGTGGTAAGTTATTTTTTTTTCACTCATTTAATGGTGGGAAGTATTGGGCGAAATTTACTGATTGCTTCCCACAGACAATAAACAAGTACAATACATGTTTTTGATCAATTTAAAAAATGTTTATTATAAGTGATATTTATTATTTATTATCTTAAACCACAAAGAATGATAATTTTAAAGACAGGAGAAAAACGTCTAATCCAAATGGGAGTTAAATATTTATTCTCCCTTCCATTAATGGGATAAGAAAGAACGCTTTTATTCTAAGGTTAAACTATAAGCTGTTCAATTCTACATGAAATACATACTGGAACTTGGGTAAAATATTCAAAAATGCTTTCACTAATTTGCAAACTGCACATCTTTAAGATATTTTAGCATTGGAATTTAAAAGAATACAGTTCAAAAGTTTTGTTCACAGGAAACGTTAGACACTTATCTAGCTACCCGTAAATATTTTACAGATAAATCATTACTAGTATTGCTTGGATTAGACATTTAGAAATTGTGAGTTTTGAACCATTTTGCGAAATTTCGACTGGTGATTCTAAAGATATTGCTTATTACCTAAGCGCGCGTGGATACTTTTCTCCTTGCCAGAATGGTAAGAAAGCCAGTACGCTGTGATTTTAACACAATACTTGTTACCTTAGCATACATGAATACTTTTTCTCCTTGCCCAATGGTCAGAAAGCCAGTACGCTGTGATTTCAACACTATACTTGTTACCTAAGCATACATGAATACTTTTTCTCCTTGCCCAATGGTCAGAAAGCCAGTACGCTGTGATTTCAACACTATACTTGTTACCTAAGCATACATGAATACTTTTTCCCCTTGCCCTATGATCAGAAAGCCAGTACGCTTGTAAAGTGCGACGTCAGCTCTATAAACTTCGTGAATTAATAAAAAAATGGTTAGTGTGCGATGTGCAGCACGTTCTTCCATCAGGCGGGCCGTGATCCGCCCAATTTTTCATCCTGAACGCATCATATTAAATAATTGGTAATTGGGTTCGAGCCGCGCCGCCGTCGTTCCAATTAACGACAAATCATTCTGGTTTGGCACAATGCAATTAATAATTCCTATGGATGGTGTATTTGTAAATAAATATTGATTTGCTTTATTTGTTAGTTTTTTTCAAATCTCGCAGGTTAATTTGAAAAACTCACCATTAAGAAATGCATTGCATTGTCTTTTGAATTGAAGTATCTATTGTAAACTGACTGAAACTTTAGACAATTATTTAGGTATTATCTTTTTTCGACTTATATCATAGCTCAAAAAATGTATTAGCCGAGGAACCCTATTTTGGGAACCGCTAGGTTAAATTATGTGGTCACTTTCTATGGATTTTTTAAGGATCAACTAATGGATCTTTTATGGATCAACTATGATGTAAAATGAAATCTGGAATTCTATCTTTCTAAAACATATGTTTGACCTTAAGAGAAATGGAGATAGAACAGGTATTATGAGAACCGTCATTTAGTTCCCAATACGGAACGACTAGAATCAAAGAGTTAAACTTTGATCCGTATACTGTTAATGTAGCGTTGGATTAGTAATATTCAAAGAGTTCTCTCCACGGAGTTTGAGCTGATAACACGGAGGTCGCAAGCAATCTTTGAAGGCTGATACTTTTTTTTGTTATGTTAATGCGGTACAGAGTCCCAACTGCTCCCAGCTAACCAAAATCAGTAAGACTACGGGATCCACAATTAAGATATATTGTGGGGCTAGGAGGGATAGGAGAGGAAGGTTAGAATGTACCTTCGTGCCCTTGAGGTGATTTTTCACAAAAACGGCGCTATACAATCATCCAATTATTATTATTATTATTATTAGCTATTCAAATCTGGTTGCAGAATCGTCTAAAGTCATTTAAAGTAACGTTTCAATTCTGATAGGTGGTCTATCACCAGGGCTATACTAAGAGTATCTACCACTCTGGAACGTGCCGCAAATATACAATGTATTATTTTACATCAATTAAATGTGAAATAAAACAATTTACACTAAATTTACTTGCGCACGCCGGGATTCGAACCCCTCGACCACAGAGACCTACAAATTGAAAATCCACGTATTAATGTCAAGATGAAAAATGCTTTTTTTTATGTACCTATATCTAATATTAACCCTCAGAGTAATCAGAGATCTAAAATTCATATTTTTGTACTAATTGTACCAGTATATATATACTCGTACATTTTTTTTTAAATTTCTTATCGCAAAATTATTTAAGTCTAATGATTTATAGAACCTTGTAATAATAATGGTGGGACGTTATTAACATAATACAACATGATAAACCTTCACAGTCAAACGAGGCAAACACCATAAGCTTAAGCTCCTTAATGTCGTGCAATCAGAGCAATCAATAATTTGGGAAGCGGGTACCGCCGCCCCGGGAATCATTCATTGGATAACCAACACCTCGGCCATAGGTCACCCCAAATGGTTCGCAATGTTTGGTGACTTAGCAGGGGTGCCTGGATTCATGGAGTTAGGTTTGTGAAAGTCTTGGCGGAAGATGCGTCTGCCCACCAACTGCATGATGGGCCGGATCGGGAGAGGCCTGTTGAGGAAGACCCCTTCTCCAGTAATCCTCTCAATCCATCGCCTTACACGGGAGTGGGAGGGATTCATTAATATATCTGTCACTCTTAAATATACTGACCCTCAGATTCCTTATTAATTGTTTTGGGTTTAATTCGTAGAACTCCATTTATTTTTTATAAAATTTAATGTAATTCAAATTTAATAATGTTATTATTAAGTTCTGCAAGTATTTTTAGATGTTATTATTGTGACAGCTGTTTCGGCATTCAATGCCATTTTCAAACTGCAGTTAATCTACATTGTTACAACTTATTTATATGAATTCACTTACTCCCCCCATTCTAATTTGGACGGGTTTTTTAAAATAATGATTTATTATCGGTAAAACCGATTTAATCAGAAAATAATTTAAATTCTCTATTCTGTGAATTTTTTACATTTATATTGTGTTTCCCCGTATTTTAATGCTAATGTTTTCTTAATTTATTTATTTAAATGTGTTATATTGTTTTGATAATGTGAACATACTGAGAAGCGGTGAATATGTAATTTTCCTTACTTTATTAATTAATGTTAAATTAGGATCATTCATTCGTTTATTAATTTCTATTTGTTCAAGTAAATTTAATCTAAGACCCTTTCTATATGTAAGGGCTAAGGCTCGTTGTTGTCAAGCGGGACGTGATTATTCACTAAGAGATGTTCTGCAAATTTTGAAGGAGTGCTTTCATTTTTATAACGTGGTGTATGTTCTTATGTAATAAAATAATTGATACAAGCCATAAGTGCGGGAAACACCGATTTATGCTAATCCCTAATACGGTACCCGAGGTCCGTCTACCTGAGGGTAATTTACAAACGCCCGGCTTTAAATCCCGGGAATTTCGCAGTCGCCAGAAAAAGGCAGTTACGGGGATTAACGGCGAACTAATTAAAAGCCACCGAGCCACAGTTCGTAGTTCGCGAAGGAACCCGAAGAATAGTTCGGATGGGATTAAAAAGGGGGACTTTGGCCGAAGCAAGAGTCAGTAGTGGACAGAGACGAGTCAGTAGAGACCGTCCGGCCAGTGGTCGTAGTCGAGACTCCCGTCTCCTACAAAGCAAGCAGGCCGCTTGCATCCCCAGCCTGAGACGCTGCGGAAAACTCGGCAGGAACCGCCGAACCCCAACGCCCACCGTTCGAGTGCAGTCGAGTGCCCTTCGCCTCCTGCCTCCAGCGCCGTGATCCCATCAAGACACATATCCACCACCGCAGGAATCATCACCGGACAGCAGTCGAGCGCCTCTGGCATCCTGCTGATCATCCTCTTGAACCGTCTGAAACCGGTCGTCAAGTGAAAGCCGAAACGCGTGTCCGCCCAGCACCAAAACCTCCCCCTACCGGAAGTACCACCTGCTCTCCAAACACCAACATCGAGACGACTGGTAATCTCCCCACTGGACCGTGTGCAGATTACCCGTAAAAACAGTTCGTGTAATTAAGTGACACCCACAATACCTACCAGTTAAGAATATATTTTACATTGTGAATTAATAAAATACTTGACACTCGACGAAGTTACCTGTTTCTACTGAACCCCAATGACCCCATCATGTCAATTGGCGCCAACGTGGATTCATTTCGTGTTTGAAAAAACTGCCCTATGGGACAGATTTGAATTCGTACCCACACCCTGAGATCGGGTTCAGTAAATTCAAAAGTGCAGTGTAATTTCAATCTCAAAATTTAAATTTCAGTGGTCATAAAAATGCCGCGTAAAAGTGAAAGTGACTCGAGCCGTACCGTTTACAAGAGCCGAAACAAACCCTCGGCCTCAGGTAAACAAAGCAGCCGACATACGGACCATGTCGCCCCCAAAAACCACCGTTCTAGAGCGAGGAAAGATTACACGTCGCCTAAGCGCGTCTCGCCCAGAAGAAAAATAGACCGATATTTCGACGCGTGGTCTCCGCCGAGGACTAAAACCAGCCATCTCTGGCAGAGCTATTTCTCCAACAACAATAACGATGCTAAACCGCATGACAGGTCTAGTCATAGTTCAAGCCGTCGCTCACCTTCAAAATTGAAGCATATCTCTGACTATAACTACGATTCTAAGTCATATATCAGACCTAGTTATCGTTCACGCCGCCGATCACCGTCAAGCACAAGCCAACGCTCCAGCAGGGATGATGATAAATGGAGGTCGCCAGCACGCGAGGATTATACGTCGGGAGAGAAGGAATATTACGGATCGCCTTCAAGAGAGCGATCATATTATCGTGAGTACGATGAGCCACGATACAGACGCGGAAATGATACTTCAAGAAAGAAAGAATATTATGTATCTCCTTCAAGAGAGAGATCATATTATCGCGATTATGAGGATGGAGATTATCGAGAACTATCTGAGAGGGACGATCATCGCTCGCGCTATTACGATGAACAACGATATGGACGCGAGAATTATTCATCAAGAGAGAAGGAGCATTATAGATCTCCTTCAAGAGAGAGATCATATTATCGCGAGTATGAGGATGGAGATTATCGAGAACCATCTGACAGGGACGATCGTCGCTCGCGCTATTACGATGAACAACGATATGGACGCGAGAATTATTCATCAAGAGAGAAGGAGCATTATAGATCTCCTTCAAGAGAGAGATCGTATTATCGCGAGTGTGATGATGGAGATAATCGAGACGATCATCGCTCGTGCTATTACGAGGAACCCCGATACGAAGAAGCGAACTCACCATCACGCCTGAACGATTATAATTACAGGCCGTTTCAAGGTTCGGCTGAAAACCTTGTGGCGCCCTCATCAAGCGAAGATATCAGACCACCACTAACAGCGGAATTCGCGAGACAAGATATTGACGATTGGAAAATATTTTCAAATAAGTGCGAGATATATTTCGAAACATGGAAAGTTCCAGAAGGCGAGAAGTGTGACATAGCGATAAGTCAATTTCGTGGCGTGAATTTAGCATTTTCTATGGCGTGGGGTCAAATAATCGAAAGCAAAGGACCACTTGATTGGAAAAGGTTCCGGGAGATAGTTAATTGGTGGTGCAATTTTCCGTTAGAAAAATTTCTGCATACCGCAGAGACAACACCACAAATCATCGAAGAAGAAGAAACTGCCTCACCGCCTTGTCAACTGGAGATAAACACGGTGGCGGAGACAGCCAATAACGAGGACTCTGCCATATTTCCTAATGTTGGCGCTTCACCGGAGTTAGATTCACCTATCCAAAGTGAATTATCAGAAATAGAGCCTCAATCAACTTCGCCTGTAGCGACGCCGGCCCATGACGTCATTGAAAACAAGTACGCAGAAGATGCGTCCCCTATGGAAGTGAGACCTACCGAGGTATACCAAATAGTACACTCGGCAGAAGTGAAAATGGCTGATGTACCGCAAACAATAATACCTAGCAGCATCATAATGGAAACCAGCGACAAACAGCAGACGGAGATATTGCCGATCGAATCCTGCAAATCAGAGAAATTGGAAATCCGACAGTACACAACACCAAGTTCCAGCGAGGAACTCTATAAATATATCAAGAAGCCGGGGTGGAAATTAAAAGCAGCGCTGTTTCACCGCAAGAAACCGGGGTGGATTGATACAAGCCATAAGTGCGGGAAACACCGATTTATGCTAATCCCTAATACGGTACCCGAGGTCCGTCTACCTGAGGGTAATTTACAAACGCCCGGCTTTAAATCCCGGGAATTTCGCAGTCGCCAGAAAAAGGCAGTTACGGGGATTAACGGCGAACTAATTAAAAGCCACCGAGCCACAGTTCGTAGTTCACGAAGGAACCCGAAGAATAGTTCGGATGTGATTAAAAAGGGGGACTTTGGCCGAAGCAAGATCAGGAGTGGACAGAGACGAGTCAGTAGAGACCGTCCGGCCAGTGGTCGTAGTCGAGACTCCCGTCTCCTACAAAGCAAGCAGGCCACTTGCATCCCCAGCCTGAGACGCTGCGAGAAAACTCGGCAGGAACCGCCGAACCCCAACGCCCACCGTTCGAGTGCAGTCGAGTGCCCTTCGCCTCCTGCCCTCCAACGCCGTGATCCCATCAAGGCACATATCCACCACCGCAGGAATCACAATCGGACAGCAGTCGAGCGCCTCTGGCATCCTGCTGATCATCCTCTTGAACCGTCTGAAACCGGTCGTCAAGTGAAAGCCGAAACGCGTGTCCGCCCAGCACCAAAACCTCCCCCTACCGGAAGTACCACCTGAACATCGAGACGACTGGTAATCTCCCCACTAGACCGTGTGCAGATTACCCGTAAAACAGTTCGTGTAATTAAGTGACACCCACAATACCTACCAGTTAAGAATATATTTTACATTGTGAATTAATAAAATACTTGACACTCGACGAAGTTACCTGTTTCTACTGAACCCCAATGACCCCATCATGTCAAGGTAATAAAAATAAATCATAAAGTTTCTAAGAAACACAAAATAAAACAAATGACAAATATGTACCTACAGATAGCGTGTTTTGGCATACATTATTGTCAATTAGTTCACTACCCACCCCCCCCCCCCCTACCCTGACCCGATCCCTAATATGTCACTGGAGAGAGAGTGCCTGCAGTTCGATATAAACGCTTGTCGCGGGATGTCAAGATCCACGAACCAGGTAGGCATCTTTCAATTTCCGTGGCATCCTCCCGGTTTCTATTCAGCAATTCCTTCACCTCATTTTCCTCAACTTTGCCGCTAGTCCAGAATTGGGATTCATTGGAGCTATCGAAACATTGGTCCTGGAGCCGGATATAGGAAATATTGGTCCTACTCCGGATATATGTACATCTATCAATGCGATAGAATATTATATCCATTTCAAGATTATTTCCATTATTTCAAGTTGTTACCTACTTCTAATTGCGTTAATTTCGTATTGCGTAGGTAGATTTTCGGTAGGTAGTTACGACCGACCAAGCTACACATACGATAATTAATACGCATTTGATTTAATCAAATGTTTGGACGATAAGGCAAAGTTTTGTCAATTTAAAGCAAGGATGAAAAAGATAGACAAGACATACGAAGATTTTGAGAATATACAATGTGAATTGTCGGACTTGGTTTCGCTTCCCGAATTCGCGTTAAAAAATGACGTGGTAAAGGTGTCGCAGGCATTCGAGGAGTTGTTTTTTGAAGTTATTTCAGCGCGCGACACCCACATTGCAAACGGAAGTGAGCACAACACTTCACAAGAAGAACGTCCCGTTCGTAATTTTTTAGCTCCGAAAATAAAAATCCCTACCTTTAGCGGTCACATTCGTGATTGGCCCCCCTTTTTCAATTTATTTAAAAGTCTGGTATATGAAAGCAGATTATCGAACATTGAAAAATTTCATTATTTATTAAGTAGTGTGAAAGAGACAGCACTATCTCTTATTAAAAATATCCCCATAGTACAAGAAAATTATGAACTGGCCTGGGAGACCTTAAGAGATCACTATTCGGGTTCCAGAACACTTTTCATGCATTACGTTAATTCTATTTTAGATTGTAAATTTTCTAACAATGAAGAGATTATGAATATTCTCCGAGAAAACCTGTCGGGACTTCGGGAATTAAATCGAGAAAAACTGTTTTAAGAATTTTTATGTCACTTTGTTTTACGTAAACTGGAGTCAGCTACGCGTCGGTCTTTTGAAAGTAAAATCGAGGAAGACGAGATTCCCACTGTAGAAAAATTAATATATTTCTTATCGGTGCAGAACCGCATCAATATTTTATCAGAGATAACAGATAACAAAAGAGGAAGACGTTCGTTATTCGTATCCAATGATGTCGCTAAAAAAAATAGTTGCCAAAAATGCAATCGTGGTCATAAAATCACAACATGTGAAGCATTTCTATTACTGGATGCAAATGGCAGGAGAGACTTTGTCAAAAAAGAAACATTGTGTTTTAATTGTCTGTATCCACACTTCGTTAAAAGTTGCAAGTCCAGATTTCATTGTAAAATATGCAATAAAACACATAATACGCTTCTGCATAGCGATGAAGGCTCCCCTTCGCGGAACAGTAATTATACTGAGGGCGAGTCTAGTAACGTCCGTTATAATGTCGCCTATGAATCTGCTGCATATTCGATTTTGCCTACCGCGCTGGCGGAATTCGTTGACGGTTCGGGACATAAACACTGTGTCCGCTTGTTAATAGATACGGGTAGTGAGATTTCTTTTATGTCTGCCAAATTAAACAACACATTGGGTATAAAATCAAAGAAGTGGGTAGGTCAAATCAGGGGTATTAACAATGCGGCAGTCAACCACGTACAAGGTACAGTACTTTGTAAAATATATTCAATGCAGAACAGTTCAGTGGTTTCAGGGCAAGCAGTTGTAATATCAAAGATTACTTCAAAACTTCCACCCGTGGATATAAAAGATAACAACTGTGAAGAATTTAAAAATTTAAATTTAGCAGATCCAGGTTTTAGGTATGCCGGAGATATAGATTTTCTGATTGGATCGGATTTAATACCAAAAATATGGAAACAAGGATATGTTTCAGGCCGAAAAAGCAACTTAATGGCGGTGAATACGGTGTTCGGTTACGTAATAATGGGTTCCTGTTTGCAAGATCAGAATTACACAGAAAATGGAGTGACGTCATTTTTTAATACTGTCGACAACAGTGATTTACATTGCGCAGTACCTACAACATTTATCCTTAAATCCACAATTAGCGGAACACTATCACAAGTATATGAAGGGTTTTTTAGAGCAAGGGTTCATGTCAAGGATTTCAAAATTGAATGAAATAACGAATGCATATTACATTACACATCAGACGGTAGTGCAGAAAATTAGCAATGACATTAAAACTCGGGTGGTCTTCGACGCTTCCTGTAAATCTGATGAACAAACAGATTTCATTAAATTCTTCTTTAGTTTCGGGCCCTAAATTACAAAACGAAATTGGTTATATATTATTAAAATTCTGTCTATATCCGATAGTATTCACTACGGATATTGAAAAAATGTTTTTACAAATTCGAATCAATGAGGAGGATCTTGATTTTCAACGGATACTTCGGGGCTATTCTCCTTTAGAACCGGTAGGGCAAAATGAACTTGATACTGTCACATTCGGAGTGACTTCTTCGCCATATTTGGAAATCAGGACTTTGCATCAGCTACTGAAGGATGAAGGTGCCCAATTTCCAAGAGCTTCCAATGCGCTGTTGTCGGATACATACGCTGACGATATTGCTAGTGGGGGATGGGACCCAGTCAGCGTCTCCCAGCTACAGAGAGAGCTGATAGAACTCCTTGCTAAAGGAGGTTTCCAGTTAGAAAAATGGATGAACGGTTTGCTGCCAGTATGGAGGAGCATTCCGCGTCAGCATCGGGTCCACACAAGTGGTAGGGTTGCATTATTTTCACGGTATTCGTCGTGGACACGCCTACGGAATGTTGTAGCTGTGTCTCTTAGTTTCATATACAATGCTTGGCAACGGAGCGGGGTTTCTAGTAGGGTCGGTGTTCTGACCTGCTTAGAAAACCGTGATAGGAACTCATTGTCACTTCAAACCTTAAATGTTTTTATTGACAACGAGAAGTTACTCCGCGATGGCGGGCGGCTTCGTAATTCTCGCTTCAATTATAACACAAAGTTTCAAATACTCTTTGCGAAGAATAGTAAGAAAGCTGAAATTCTCGTGTTTTATTACCATAAGGCTTCTTTGCATGCCGGATCACGAATTTTTGCCCCCCCCCCTACCCTGACCCGATCCCTAATATGTCACTGGAGAGAGAATGCCTGCAGTTCGATATAAACGCTTGTCGCGGGATGTCAAGAGTGTCCATCGTCGCGAATAAGCAGCTGCCAATTCTGGAGAAGTGAAGTTCAGTGAGGTGAATAATTTCTAAGGATCCACGAACCAGGTAGGCATCTTTCAATTTCCGTGGCATCCTCCCGGTTTCTATTCAGCAATTCCTTCACCTCATTTTCCTCAACTTCGCCGTCAGTCCAGAATTGGGATTCATTGGAGCTATAGAAACATAGCGTAAAATCAAATGACTAAATATAAATATGTTTTAATCGACCAATATAAAAAATATACATATCACATAGCAGGGGTAGGGGTTATAACTAAGCTTGCCATAAAAATTTTCTGATACGAATTTACTGAGGATAAATGGAAAACATCAGCGTCTAAAAAAAAGCTGTCATGTTTTATGCATGTTCTTTTAAAAAAATAGTGTTTTGTGTAGTTAGTTTTGAGTGTGCGATGTGGATGAGTTGATTTGACCGCGTGTTTCGTACTGGACAGTGAAAATTAATGTTTTCTAGAAGGCAATAATTGTCAACAACGCTGTTCATGCTTTTATAAATGAATTTTTGGTCGGATATATTTCTTCTTTCTTTTAGTGATGATAATTATTGAATGTTAATAAGTCTTTTTGGGGTGCTCGGTAGGACTAGAAATCTAAGTGTTTAAGGTTTTTTTTAATTCTCTTTAGTCTTACAGTGTTTACATTGTATCGCAGATTTCAAACCGCTGATCCAAATTCCGATATTGACCAAACAAATCAGATATATAGTATTCTAATTACAAGCGGTGATTAAATGGTTTTGTCACTCTTATGGTGAATCTAGACGTGTTGTGGGCTCTGTCAGAAGATGGAATTTATGTTTGAGCGAAAAGACATTCCGCAGTCCATTATTATTTTTAAATCCCTTACTTCACTACATCTTTTAAGTTCTACGCCATTGATTTTGTATGGGAATATTAAGGGGTTAATGCTTTTGGTGAAAGATCTTGTGTGGCATTTTTTCAGGTTTAGAAAGTGTTAGTTATTTGTACAATAAATTCCAAGCCTATTTATATATTCCTGTAAATAAAGGCTATCTGTGACTTGTTTTGTAAATTTTAATGTGATTACCAAAAATTTAGGATTTTTTTAATTTTTTAAACAACTGCCTGTATCATTGATGTACAGTATAAATAATAGAGGTCCAAGACGTGATCATTGGGGAATTCCTGATGGTATATAACAATAACGTGAGAAGAAACATTTGACTTCTGTTGGTGATATATTGTAATCGTGGCAAACCATAACTGAATATAAATAATACAATTGTTCACGTATTTACAAACTGTAACTCCAACAACAATTTTAATATTTTTAATAATAATATCATAATTAGAGTTTTGACAATGGATTGGTTGTCATTTTGCTCAGGAAGACATCTTAGTTCTTTCATTGCTGATGATTTTTTATGAAACAATATTCATAGCGTTTAAAGTTAAACAAATTAACTTTAAATTATAACAACACTAAAAAAAAAAAATCGACAAAAAATGTACACGCAAACCTCTATGTGTGATGCCAGATGCCAAAAAAGCAATTTTTCCAACCGAATAGGGCATTTTGATGAAAAGGTTTTTTATTAACATAATGTGAAGAATACAAAAAATACGATTTTTAATTCTATCTATAATTATATACAATAAAACTTACATGCTGATACCAACCTTGATGTATTGCAGTGAGGCATGGAACTGGCAGAGGAAGGATGAAAGTAGACTGAATGCTGTAGAAATGAGATCTCTGAGACGAATGTGTGGTAAAACCATGTATGATCGAGTGAAAAATGTTGAGATTCGTAAAGAATGCAAGGCTGATGTAAGCGTAGTGAGCAAGATTAAGAAAGGGACGCTTAGATGGTTTGGGCATGTAGAGCGAATGAACGAAGAAAGGAGTGTAAGGAGAATATATGACGCGAATGTGAATGGAAGGAGAGGTCGGGGACGCCCGAGGAAGACATGGCACGATCAAGTGAATCAAATACTCGAGTCGGGCCATGTCAGAAGTCGGAATAACAGAAGAGAGAATGTATGAGGCGTTGTATGAATGTGAATGAAGCAAGAATGTGAAGAAGGCGGTCCGTCCTCTCTGCCTACCCCTGCGGGGAAACGGCGTGATGGTTAGTTAGTTAGTTAGTTAGTTAAAACTTACATATTCTGAATCGGCATTTGCTTATCGGAATGAATATAATTTTTTAAGCCATAATATTTTTCACTGTAGTTCCTTATTGTTAGTCAAAATTTTATAATAAAATTAATAAACCTTCAAAAACATATAACTACGCCCTACGGGGAGCGTCCTTTAAACAAAATTATGCTCTCTTCGAGCGAAACGCAAACACACTGCAAAGTGCTCGATCTTCATACTCACCGCATAATCAAATTAAAGAGCTCGCGTACAAATGTGTGCTCAGATAGACATAATATGGTCGAATACCATTATATCAGAGCTCGCACGGCGCCCACCTGAGTTTCGCCTCAGGGAAGACGACATTTTATATTATATGTCCCGTAAACACTGACTGATTCGTTTAGCTGCAAGTTTGCGTAACCGGAAAATTAACATCGTAGATGGCTCATTCGAACATAATGGCGCCGTGGCAGGCAGTGTAGGCAAATTATTAGATGGAAAAAAAATTATTCCGTTTACTTATGAACTAACCAATTTTATGTTGATTTATTTTTGGGATCTTAACTAACTAACCATTACGCCATTTCGCCACAGGGGTAGGCAGAGGTGACGGACCGCCAACAACTCGATCTTGGCATACACTTCTTGCTTCATTCGCATTCATACAACGCCTCATACATTCTCTTCTGTTATTCCGACTTCTTACATAGCCCGACTCAAGTATTTGATTCACTTGATCGTGTCGTGTCTTCCCCGGGCGTCCCTGGCTTCTTCTTCCATTCACATTCGCGTCACTTTATTTCAATTACCCAAAATATTTTAAATTTTATGTTTCTTTTGTTTTTTTTTCTTCTTCAATCAACTGTCAGAAAATACATATGGAATTGTTTTTTGTTATTCCGTAAAAAAATAATAAATTGAGGCACGTGTACAATTACTCCGTGTCCGTGTGCAAATTGACGGAAGTAAATTCAGTATCTACACATGGATCAATTTGCACAACCACTCTTGTGCAAATACGAGAACTAATTTTCAGTGCCGTGTATGTGCGGAGTAAACAGACTAAATAAACCTACAATTAGTGCAGTGTGGCCATGCACAAATTAAGGGCATGATACCTTGTGAGCAGAAACCATTAGGTATTAATACCTAGTGAAATAGACACTCCCTAGCATTAAGATTTGAATGGTGATATTCTATATGAACTAATTTAAACAAAAATAGGATAACGAGGAACTTGTAATTTTTCCATTGATATCTATCATCTATCAATACATTTTTATCTTGCCTTACATATCACCACAAGCGATGGCAAAGAGATTATAAGAAAACTAAGTCCGGTTTCTCAATCCTGGCTTCTTCCACATTCATATAACTTCTGGTATTCATTATGAATTATGACATTATTTATTTGATTGATTTGATTTTTTCATGAAGTTCTTCAATATGTTCCTCCATTAGTTATTTAAAATATTATTACTTTCGCTTACGTACCTACTTGATCCCTCATTTATGGAGTATTTCATTTCACAAGTCTTTACCGCACGTATTCCTCCAGGATCACATTATTTATATCAGGCACACAGGTATTAGACACAAGATTGCTTTCATCCTTCCTCATTCAGTTATGCACCCCACTTTTACACTACTTACCCTAGTCTCACTTAGGAGCATATGAATAATCGTACGTGGGCAATAAACGACCGTTAAACATATAAACAGTTTTTTTTGTTGTAGGAACATATATCCAAATATATATTCAGTAATTGGCATTCGCTTATCGAGACTCGTCAAATAGTGCATGAATCAGAAGCAGGGAAGCTTATTCTGGTGGGCGGCGTGATCAAATTCATTGGAATTATGGCCCTAAAACAAATAATCTATTAATTTATCGCCTAGTAAGATTATTTATATACTGTTTATATCTGGAATCATTGATACTATGACATCCGCAATTGGGGAATGTTGTGAGGCTGAAGGTGGTCAGAAGGAGAAAGTGGTGGGAAAGAGGAAGGTGGCGAAGTACCTGGCAATTCAAATCTGGTCACCAAACACGGCTAAAGCCATTTCGTATAACATTTCGGTTCTGAATGGTGTTCTTTCACCAGGGTGATACTGAAAGTTTCTACTGCCACTCTGGTATTTTTCCGGAACGTGCCGCAAATATACTATGTATTATTTTTAATAAATACATTGAGAAATTATAGAGATTAATCAAATTTACTTGCGTAAGTAATTCGTAGCCAAGGATCATAACCACTCAACCACGGAACCCGTTAAAAGAAGGCGTCATTTTAATACTCGTTCATAGTTTCCAAGAAAGTAAAAGAAAACCTTCTAAACTCTCGACGTTCTTATCTCCCCTCCATGTCCGCAGCTACCTGCTAGTTACAGCGTGATTACAGAAACGGTGGCGTGAGTGGCATCTGGTCCGGCTAACTACTATAAGGTCTTCGTTTTTATGCGGAAAGTACTAACTTTCTTGCTATTATCGCACTAAAAGCGATGATGCTAATAATGATTGCTCCATTAAATACACAGCTGGGTACGGTAACTAACCGCAGGTTGAGCTATTTCTTGGAGCAAGCGAAGTTAGTCTAATTTAAGATGATTCCTTTTTCCTTCTACGAGTTTTTAGAACTCAATCATCTCTTGTATAGTAGGAGAGTGTGTGATATAATCTGAATACGCATGAACCGCGATTGCGAGAGTAAACATAACCTCTATTGAGATATTGGATGTCTTTGACAATGTATTTAATTCATTATTGTGTACTGGATGTATTAAATTAATTTCGTTTTCATGATTTTGTTTTTTTTTATAATTTAGTCAATGTTTTTTGCTTCATAACCGCTACTAACCGCCATTGATTTTTTTATTATTTCCTTTTTTCATACGCCTTACTGTCTAAGGGGGTGTTAATAAGCCTATTTACCATTGAATAGTAAAATTATAATTTATGGCATCAATAATGAGTTGCGTTTGCATTTATTGCTGTATCTGTACAGGTGGTTTTTTTTTTAATATTTTGATAGTATGTCTATTATTACTTCTTCCAATTGTAGGAAGATTTTTTTTTTAATCTCTATAAGATCTTCGATCATTAAAAGGGGGTAAAATCGATTTCAATTATAAGTAAACGGAATGAAAAATATTAAGTATAACGACTAACTTCTAAGTAATTCGGTTCTTACCAAAAACATTAAATCATTATTTCAAACATCATAAAATTAAAATATTTGGTAAGCGTAAATAAATAAGTCATTTCAATGTGGCGTAACCACAGTTTGAAAATGACTTTGATCACCGAAACAGCTACCACTATAATAAATAACGATATTAAATTTAAGTTGCTTTAGTTAAAAAAAAATAATAAATGGAATTATGCAAAATAAACAGAATAACAATTTTTTTTTTCAATTTAAAAAAAAAGGTTCTGCTAGATAATTATTATCACGCGTGACAGCTATTTCGCCACCAAATTGTTTGATAATTCCGGAAAGCGAAACAGTTGTCAAGTCTAATAATGATTACCTAGCAAAATTTCTTTCTAACCGTTTTTAAATTACGTGACGATAATTATTATAAAAAAATATATATTACTTCAATTTTTTGAAAAATTCTACAAGGTAAACTTGAATACAAAAAATAGTAACAATTAACAAACGTTTTCTCAACCATTAAATTTGTCGATCTATGGTTAATTCTATGCTAGCATAATAATAATAAAATTGTCAAGTTTGTATAGCGCCATTTAGTGATAACATCATCCGAATTAATAATAAATGATTTCACTCGAGCTGTGCATATTTTGAACAATATGTAGGTTTAAAAAAATGGTTGCCTTTTTTTGTTTTACATGAATACCGCACAAGAGTCTCAACTTCTCCCAACCGTCTGGAGCCAGTGAGACTATGGCATCCCTAATTAGGAAATGTTGTGAGGCTGAAGGTATAGGGGAGGGGAAGGAGAGGGGGAAAAGGAATGTGGGGAATGGGGATCTGGTCACCAAACACGGCTAAAACCCATTTCAAGCAACGTTTCAATTCTGAATGATGGTTTTTCACCAGGGTGATACTGTGAGTATCTTCCACTCTGGAATGTGCGCAAATAAACTATACATTATTTTTTAATTAATGAATTGCGAAACAGCACAAATTAAATAAATAAAATTTTGTTACGCACGCCGGGACTTGAACCCGCGACCTTCCAATTCGTAGTCGAGAGCCTCACCCCTCGACCATGATGGCCGTCGAAGCCTGCTACCGTTCATTGAGAATAGAGAATGCTTCCATATCTAATGTACATATACAAAACGAAATTAAAAAGTTTATAATTTATTCAAATGATTGATAACTTTATGGCGTATTTATTTTATGGTAGCATTGCTATCGAAACAAGTAGAAATATTTATATATTTTAATTAAAGTGGTGTATACAAAGTGTATTTTTAATTATATAATTAAAAAAGTTTAAATAATTAAGCCCTTTTTCTATTCAAGGGGTATCAGGGGGATGCCAAATATCACCTTTTTTCTACCCTTCCAGTGCAAGTGATAAAATTCTACAAGCATGTGTTCACTAGGGTTTTCAAAATTGAATGAGATCTTTTAATTTTTAACTATTCCATTTGTTCGGCTTGCTCAGTAACCTAATTTATGCTACGAACTCTGTTTCCGTCCATATCTATAACAATTTTGTGTTAAACGTAATTTGGTTAGCATTATTGAGGCCATGCATGGCGATGTGAGATATTGCATTGTATGGAAATAAGCCTGCTCATGGCTGCACGGGGTAAGGATAGACAATTGGTCCATTTGAACATCCATTCATCCATTAATCCACTTAAACATTATATCACCATACAATGATATCGCTCTCTACACACTGGCCTTTACTATGGGGGCAAATAATGCAAGGCTTCCAATATGACCTGCACGAATATTTTCGGAAACAATACGTATTAATATCTTAAGCTGTGCTTATATCAGACAATTTCGTGATATTGACATATAAATTTTACAGTGTTGGGATCATAAGGAAGATTGATAGTTATTATTAACCCTTTGAGGCACAAGATTTGACACAAAAAAAATGCTTCTGTTGCACCGAATTTCGAAAACTTCGAAAAGTACGTATGTACCATCTAATGACCAATATAGTAAGCCCTTGGAGTGGGTGGGACATAATTTAAACAGCTGTGTTTCAAGCGGTTATAATTTTTCGATGTGGTATAAATTACATCCCACCATGCAGCAAAAAAAAATTAAAAAAGGTTGGTTATTTTGATACCACTATGCTTTTAGGGGTTATGCCTAAAGAAATAAATTACTACTACTAAACATTTTTCAGTTCTTCAATAAACGTTAAATCACTTTGTGGTATCATTTAAAAAAATCAATGAGAAACATCATTATTTTAAGCATTGGAGATAATATTCTAATAAGAATGAATTAATTGAAGATGTTATTGACAGGCATTGGAAATCGAGGTGTGATACCAATAAGGATAACGGGACGGATTAGGGTAGCCGTGGCTTAGTGGATTAGAGAGCAAGGTCCCAGATAGACCATGAGGTCCTGGGTTCGAGTCCCATCTGCTGCTGTTATCTTTTTCTTTTCTGTGCCTTTTCGGTTTCATTCTAGAGTTGTCCATATTATCTTCAATGTGTAAAACTTCAATAAGTTATTCCAAATTTTTTTTCAAATATTTTATTTAAGCCGCTATTTAATATGCAAATATCGACAAGTTTCTTAAGCAAAGCTTCCCTCATCAGGAAACAGTAAACTGAGAAAAAATATAAGAATAGACAAAGAAAAATATTAACGTAAGAATAGACAAAGTACAAACATAAACAACAACAAACAAAAAAATATTTATTATTTGCCTATAATTCTTGACAATATTTCTCAGTATACTATGTTTTCTGATGATAGAAGCTTTGATTCCAAAATATGTTAATATTTATATATTAAATAGTGGTTTAAACAAAATTTGTCTCATTTATTTTATTTCAACATTTTTCATGTGTGTCGTTTTGAAATAAAACAGGCACTTTTTATGAATTCTAAATTCTTCGAAAAAATCCTATAATTAATATTTTACGTGATACGTATATTTTTTGATATTTTATTTTAGAAAATACGACCCGGCGCACCTGTGTTTTAATGACCGCTGAGCCGCATGGTAACCCAAGTTCCTAACACATAATGGATATGCTAACTTTAATCGAATATATAAAGAGTGACAATAAGAATATTACTAAAAAGTAAGAAATAGTCTTGAATTGGCAATGAATTTACTAGAAAAAACATGGAAAACGGAAAGAAACAAATTTCAAACAAAAAATATCGAACTCCAAAAAAAATACCACGAAGCTTGAAACAAAAAATGAACAAAAATCATACATAATAATTCTAAAATAGTGCACTGTTCAAATTGAAGAACCGACATTTGTTATCATAATAACTGCTGAAGGCAAGGAAACATCACGAGTAAAACATCATTAGTAAAACAATCAAAGCACCTTACTTAGGAATTGAAATAAATGGAATCAAAAAGCATCAAACAATAAAATAATGATGACCTGCTCGAACAAAGAAGATGCCGAAATGTTGAAAACGGAAATACGTAGAAAGGAAGGAGAGAATAATGAAAATAATTTTCAAGACCACCTGATTCTGCAAAATATTGAATTAAACGATGCCCTAAAAGAATCTAGAGAAAATAAATTTCTTAAAAACAAAAACAAAAAGTGACCAACTGAGAAAGGTAATAAGATAAACAACGGACTCAATCCGTAAGATGTTATTCGAAAAAAACAAGGAAAAAAAAACCTTATTTAAGACCTACAATACTACTAAAAATAGAACTAATAGCGAAAAATGGAACTACCGCAAAATAATGTCCATCATAGTACAACACAGAATCTATGAATAGGTTATGGATCACTTTCTAAGCGAGAAAATTTACAAATTAACGGACGTTCCACAGTATATTTGCGGAGATTCAATGCAATGTAAAAACTTATTAAATAAATTCTAAGCTGCTTTCGTTGTTCTATATCAACATGTTAAAAGTTAACAAAAAAAATCATGAATTTGTACTAACATTAAATCTTCTAGAAATTTTACCGGACCTCATTGAATTAACAGATTTGAATATAAATAATGCTGCCGCACCATATAATATATATAACTACACATTCCACTCTACAATACTTATCAACAAGAGTGGCGGGATCGCAGTGTTCATACTAAATAAACACAACAATATTACAACACAGAAATTGGAATGCAACTAGCAAACTATTTGAGACTGCGGTTAAAGTCATCAAAATTATTTACCATTATCGCCGTCTATCGCACGCATGAATCTGGTCCTCATAAATTCATAATAGAAATGGACAAATTATTACTGAATTTAAAAGACACTTGTAATATCGTCGATGGCTTGTAATATACATATTGGAGACGGTGTATATATATATAGCAGATCGAAAGAAGACTATGTAAATGTATTGACGTTACTATATTATAAATCATGTTTAAATAATACTACACGAAATCTCTTCGCACATGTCCCTTTTTGTATCAAAACCCGTTCATCACAGTGTGCAAATAAAAAAAAAGCGAAGATGCCAAATGTTCACCTATCACAGGCAAAACTATCATAAAATATCTGGGTGTTTTAGAAGACAGTCAATCAAAATGGAAAGAATAAGTACGAAATGCGGTAACCAGAGTAAGAAAACTTATTTGCATATTCATTAGATTGAGAAATATCCTATCATCTACGATAAAAACAATATGTATTTTCCCTTGCGCAATCCATTTTACAATATCGTATAATCGGTTGGGATGGGAACGTCCAGTACTAACCTCTTACCTCTTAAAAATATGGATTGATTTCGAAAGTCATCCTTAGAAAACCATCGATATTTCCACCTTCTCAGCTGTTTAACTCTTTTATGGTTCTCAGTTTAAATAAAATCTTTAGAAAGAAAACATTGTTACACATTCACAAAGACCATTTCAATTTCCAAAAAAATGAGTAATCAACCAAGATAACGTGGCAATATAGAAATAAATCCCTAAATTTAAAACTAGTGCTTCTCGACTTCATCAAGGAATTTTTTTTAATTCCCTCCCGTATAAAATCAAAATGGAACAAAATCATAATTCTTTCAAATCACGAATCATACAATTATTAGATAACTCCAACAGTTATTAAAAGTTTTAATTTCTTCCAGTGAATTTTACATAACCCTTACTTGAGGCGCTGAGAACCAAAGAAGCTTATACGCCTTTTGAGTAGTTTTGAGAAAATATCTTATGAAGCTTTCGAGAATTTTGTTCATGCTTTAATTTTATCAATCCATTTTGATTACGCTCATGTCGTAGTATAAGATGATACATCACACATAAAAAGAAATATAAGAATACGAAAATAAGCCTTTAAGGTGCTGCGGCATTTAAATTGTGAGGGGCCAATATCTTTCTCCAGTATGCGTCGATGCTGGGGCTGGACTGAGGCGGGCTTCCATGATGAGGATATTCCCGGAGTTATTTAATCTTTCCCTGATTCCAGCCACCCTGAATCGTATAAGGACTGCAAAACCGGAAACTCGCCCTTCCGTGAACATACTGGAAGCAGTGCATTATCTGGGGAGGCGTTAAAATATAATAAATGAATATATTAGCGTTAATATACTGCACACGAAGTGTTTCCATGCTACTCTTTTTAAGTGTGCCCAGAGTTCGCGGATGTACAACGTTGCACAGAAGGAAAAAAAGAGGTTCCTTTTCACAGCGGTACTGCAACAGTTAGTGTACTCGTACATGCATCACCTTTGCTCTAAACTCCCGTGTCGTTAGCTATTTCACATGTTGATTTGAGCTTTGTTTAGTATCTCGTCTCTACTATTTCCCTACAAATTAATTCAACCCGAAAACATGTCACTAATGGAAATGCCAAAGTTCCAGTGGCAGTTGGCAGGTGAGACTCCTAAAAAGGTCATAACAAGGGTGTTCAAAAAGTTTGCTTCACTTTTCCAAGGTAAAAAGTCAGTAGTTTATTCTAAAAACTCGGAAGGTCGTCTCATCACTTGTAACTTTTCGCCCTTACTGCCGGGCGGTGCAAGTCATAAATAATCTCTATAAACTTCAGCTCTGCAAGCAGCGCGAAACTCGCTTTGGAACTTTGACATTTCCATTAGCAACATGTTTTCGGGTAGAATTAATTTGTAGAGGAATAGGAGAGACGAGATACTAAACACAGCTCAAACCAACTCCAGAGAACTATCAAATTTGTGAAATAGCAAACGACACAAGAGTCTAGATCAAAGGTGATGCATGTACACTAACTGTTCTACAACGCAGATTGTAAATTAAAACAAGTGCAAAGTGGTTATTTGGAACATGCCCCCATATCATAAAATGTACTCTTTGTTACCCTATTATCATTAATAATAATAAATATATTAATGGTAATGGGTCTATAATGACGTGAAACGCATTTGTGATACCAATTATAATTTTAAAGCATGCGAATTTGATCACCTTTTTCATACGCTTCGAATTTCACTAAGGTATACATTTACGTAGAGGTTTCCATAAAAGTAAAGAGGCTTATTTTATCAAATGTCCCTTGATATTTATGTGATTTTGATTTTAGTAGGCAGGATGTCTAATACATATTTAAAAAAAATATAACCAATACACACGTGAATTTTAGGAACAATCGACAAAGCACCTACCTATATCTATCCTATATCTACCTATCGTGTATATATATATACTTGATATATTATAAATGAGCGAGATGGGGAAGAACGTGAGTCAATATCGAAGGATTTTAAAAATAACTCCACCAATGAAAGTTAGATATTATAGTATTAATATATAGATTTTGAATAATGATTGCAAACATTTTACATAAAAGAAGATATCATTCTTTTTATTACACATTCGTTCAAATTTCAGGATGTGCTTACTACGAAGAATGCGTGGGGTTCGTCTGTAGAAGGCCCTGTATTTTTTTTAAACCATTTTAATAAATATGAAAATAACAAAACATGTAACAAACAATTTGCTAACAATATCCCGATGAACTGCTTATTAGTAGTTTTACAACGGATCCCGAAGTTCCGGCCTCTGTGAGCCTGACTTCTTGGCGCAACTATACAGATACAGGGTATTAAGAAAACTTTCACGAGTGGTTAAAAAAGGGTATTCAAAAAAAGTATATTTATATGCTCATTTAACAATAACATTAATATTTAAGATGGGTATATATATATTTACATAAATAATCATTTATGCAGATTTCTTACTGTAAAAATTAGAACAGAAATCTTTCACGAGTGATTAAAAAAGGATATTTAAAAAAAGTATATTTATATGCTCATGTAACAAAAATATGAATATTTACGGTGGGTATATATATATTTACATAAATAATCATTTATGTAGATTTATAACCGTAAAAATTAGAACAGAAATCTCTTCACCAAAAATTAAGAAAATAAATATACACTAACTAACTAACTAACTAACCATAACGCCGTTTCCCCGCAGGGGTAGGCAGAGAGGACGGACCGCCAAACAACTCGATCTTGGCATACACTTCTTGCTTCATTCACATTCATACAACGCCTCACATTCTCTTCTGTTATTCCGACTTCTGACATGGCCCGACTCGAGTATTTGATTCACTTGATCGTGCCATGTCTTCCTCGGGCGTCCCCGGCTTCTTCTTCCATTCACATTCGCGTCATATATTCTCCTTACACTCCTTTCTTCGTTCATTCGCTCTACATGCCCAAACCATCTAAGCGTCCCTTTCTTAATCTTGCTCACTACGCTTACATCAGCCTTGCATTCTTTACGAATCTCAACATTTTTCACTCGATCATACATGGTTTTACCACACATTCGTCTCAGAGATCTCATTTCTACAGCATTCAGTCTACTTTCATCCTTCCTCTGCCAGTTCCATGCCTCACTGCCATACATCAAGGTTGTTATCAGCACTACATTGTGGACTGCTAGCTTCGCTTCCTTGGACAACTTTTTGTTTGCGCCAACCGCGTTCAGTCCTCCGTTAATGGAGTTTCCTGCATTCACCCTTCTTTCAATATCCCTATCTGTCTTTCCATCTCTCGTAAACATACTTCCCAAATACACAAACTCATTGAGCTGCTCCAAGTATTCATCATTCACAACTATATTGCATACTGTTTTCGTACTCTCTCTTTCAAACACCATGACTTTGGACTTATTTACATTCATCATTAGCTCATTGTTCATACATACTTCGTTCATTCTAGATACGAGGGACTGTAGATATGAAATATATACATGTACCATGTAGATCCAAATAGAATTTCAAAAATTAAATGAGCTGTTTTGATAAACGCAAAATATTTAGCACGCTTGTGAGAGAGCTTTCTAGTATAAAATAACTGGCAAATTAATAAAAATATCTTTGGAGTATAATGTATGTATCTTAATATATAAATTAAATGATAAATTCATATATACGAACGCATAATTAATTAAAACCTCAAAAGTACACATAACGTCAAAAGTATGACCAACTAGGAACAAATCCCATTTTAAGACAGTTAAATTGACAATTTAGTTCATATTAAGTGGCATTACATAAAAATATAACGGAACAATCCAGTATTGGCATCGTAAAATAAATTATTCTTTCTGAAATTTACTGAACAGAATAATCACAACGCATAAACTATGTCTGTATATCATTCTAATAATTTAAGTAAGTGAAAATGTATTTTTCTTTTTTATGGAATTAAATAAATTAAAATATCCATAGTTAGACGGTGTATTGACAAATTTAGTGTTGAAAAATGGTGGATTACAAATTTTCCTAAAGAAAAGTCTGAGAATCATGTGCGAAATCAAAAGTACCAAGCTCAATTCGCCCGCCTCAGAGCGCGACAAAAGACCTGAAGGGCGCGCGGCCATCCGAGAAGTCCCGCACCATTTATTTTTAGGCATATTCAATACAGGAATCAAGATGTTGACAAGAATCGAAAAAATATTCACCTATAAGGTGGGCGCGAATCGACGAGCTTTCTTTATTCTATGTAACAATGGAAATTGGTATATTAATCATTAGCAAAAGTATTAAATTATGCGATAATAGTAATTGGATAATGTGTATAGTACCATTGTAGTGAAACATCACCTTTAGGGGCAGCAGTCAAAAATGGCCATAAACATCAGGCCATCACTATACAGGCTGCTAACTTAAGCAATACCACAACTAATTTATCTGTAAATTCTATATGAGTACTTAGGAAAATGCATAATATGTCAAAAGGCAAAAAATCCACAATCTGTTATCTTTAAATTCTATGAATTCCATCCAAAATGTCTGAAAATAGGTGTAGGTTGAAATCCAGCGAAAACAATTTTGAATGTTTTACTTAAAATTCTGGCACGTATTTCGTATAGAATTTCTGTCGTACTAGAACTACGTACTACAAATATTTTCCTGACTTCCCCACCTTCATCTTCTCTTTCTCCTTCCCCTCCCAACTACCTTCGGCCTCACAACTTATCCCAATGGGGATGCCATAGTCTCACTGGCTCCAAACGGTTGAGAGCCACTGGGACTCTTGTGCGGTACTCACTCAAAAATCTAATGTAGAGATACATCATTAATAGTATTTCTGCAGTTGGCTAACTGCATAGTACGTATTTTTGGATAACACGAATATTTAAATTTATTTACATTATAACAAACTCAGTGGTAAATACTCTCAGCATCATCCTGGTGAAAGATCGCCATTCGGAATCGAAACAAATGTTGCTTGAAACGGATTTAGCGGTGCTTGGTGACTACATCTAGAATGACCAGGGACTTCTCAAACATTCTCTTCCCTATCTTCTTTCCTTTCCCTCTCCTGTAAGCCTAATAAGATTCCCCAAATGGGGATTACATAGTACCACTGGCTCCGGACAGTTGGTGCACATATAATAAAAACTCACTCAATAATAAACCAAACACCCGCAAAAAAAATCATAAGTGACTAACAATTAATGAGTTAACAAAATTGTGATAAACCAAACTCACTTATTGCATCTTTCAATTAATTTATTTCTCACAACGTACTACGTGTGTACTAATGCTATTATTAGGAACCAGTTATAACAGCTATTTATTTTCAGAACTAGATAGTGTTATGTAAAATATAGGAGTGGAGGTAGAGATGTGGGGAGAAGGAAAGGAAGAAGGTTAGGAAAGAGCGGTTACGGGAGACAGTTCATTGGTTTAGACTTACCCCGAGGGTGGTGTCTCGACAGGGAGCTCGGCTCTGGATCTTCAACTAGCTCAGTTTCGGCAGGCCAAGAAGCTCCAAGGCAGTCTTATAATTGGGGTCGGGGACTCCAATACTTCGTCAAATGAATTTACTAAATGCTTTCAGACTCAGAGTTTATTCAGGGGAAAGTACAGACATGGTAAGTTATGCTACAATAATCAAAAGCTAGCCTAACCTCAAATGGAATTTACGGGGGATTATTCTCTCTGATATTTTCTAAACGGGCATGATAACGGGGACTCGAATAAGTTACAACACAAAAGAGGAAATACAAAGTCAGCTTACAGTCATGATCGTGGCGGCAAAAGGATCCTAGTTGAAGCTTCGGGCTTGGACCTCAGTTCACTGAAGTTAAATCACATTTACGAGAGAGTCACCATGTACCGGAGCTCTTTGGTTATACTAATGCAATCTCGCACAGTGGGTGTTAATCCAGCATGCATGATAACATGGTGCTACAATTTGCGGCTGCCCAAAATGGCTGCTCGCGCGTTCTTTTAGAGACGCAGTAGGCGGCGGACCAGAGATGTCATCTGGAAGCCGGGTGAGGAAGTGGCCGGCGCGTGGGCGTGCAAGCTGCCGTTATGGCAAACGTGGCGCTCGCGTCGTTTTACCGTTGTTGTTGACGAGTGGCTAGTGTCTTTTTTAGGATCTTTCTGTCGTTACGTATTAAATATATATATACAATTTATGTCAAATGCTATCATATATTATATAGAGAGGTAACATTTTCCTCACACCGGTACCTTGTCTCAAAGTTGATTGCAGTAAAGGGGCGCTCAAGAGAATCAATAGCTTAATTAAGAAGATTAGAATTAATCACTTAGATGGGATTAAATTATGAAGAGCAAATGAATGCAGAAAAGAGTTACAGGTGAATAATTGAAACACGAGTGAATCCTTCCCAGAAAGACATTGCCCTTTCAAGTGAATCAAATAATATTTGAGTTACATGAAGAGCATTTATTCCAGAAAACGTATGAGGCGATGTATGTAAATAAATATATCATGGCGTATGCTGTAATATTGAGCATGCAGCATGGTGTTTACTTTGTTTTCCGTTTAACTTTAAAATGTATTTATATAGCAAAAAATATCGAAAGCTCTCTGACGATATGATATTCGCGCTATCTCACTTGAGTAAATAAAATCAATCGAATAACTTATTAATTCTAATTATTTAATTTGTTCAAATGATTGTTATTCACTTTGTGGCATTATCATTAATATATGAATTTAAAATTACTTTGAATTCACCACTTTATTAATATATGAATATCAACATACTCGTATTTCGAAAGCGATGCTTTTCTCGTCAGGAATATATAGGATAATAATATTTGTATTATATACATTCCTGATGAGGAAATCATCGCTTTAGAAACTTGTAGATATGTATATATTGATAAGGTGGTTAAAATAAAGTAATTTTGAATTCATTTATTAATTGTTATTGCGTTTAATTCGTAGAACTCCAATTATTATTTTTTTATATATGAAGTAAATCTACTTTAATGATGTTATTATTAAATTCTGCGAGTATTTTAGCAGTTCAAAGTGACTTTGAATGCCGAAACAGCTATCACAATAAAAATTATAAAAAAAATAATTTAAAAGCACAATATAAAAAATAACTTCATAATTTATTCAAACGATTGGTTTTCACTTTGTGACGTCATTATTAATAAATTAATTAAATAATATGCATTGTATTCACCACTTTATAAATATAAAGATATCTACAACTTTCGAAAGCAATGCTTCCTTCATCAGGAGTAATACTAAAAATAATAATTTCAAGTATAGATAAATGATAAGAATTAGAAAACAAAAGACAAATTATAAACATACACAAAAATTGATTAAAATAGGTAAGTAATTAATCAAAAATATTGAAACAGGAAAATTCCCCCTGTAGGGGGTTTGATGTAATAAACGATGACTTTAAATAATAGAATACAAATAATTCAGAATTAACAGGGAGTGGCAGTTCTTACTTGCGAAGTGAGCGGACTGCTTGACATATTAATTTATGGGTTGCTTACGAACGGCTTTGACACAAGTTAACTATTACATTAAATGAACTCGTTTACGCAAAACAGTATAATAAAGCAAATCACTTGGCAGTGAAATGTTATAATTCGATGCTTCTCAAACTGAATCTTAATTAAGGTGAAATGAATAATTAAAAAATATGGAATATTTAAAAAAAACGATTCACTCCTATATTTATTTTATACACCAACAGAAAGTCATTGGAGTAGAAAAAAGTACAAAATTCAAAAAGGAGGGTGATAATAATTTTAAAAAAATTCAACAGCACTATTTAGATTTAGAATTTATTTTTTATTTAGTTAATAATAATTTACAAATCTAATACGACAATTTCTAATGTTTTTCTTAGTCTTTCTCACGACGGACCAGGTTTTATTGATTTAACTGATTTTTTGAAGCTCCTGATTCTTTTCAAGATGCTGGATACCTCCCCTTCTTTGAGATAGGTTTTAATTTGATATTTGAAATCATTTGTCTTTTTTTATGATCCTAGACTTGTAGAAAAAGTCAACAGATGTCCTATATACCTAAATAAAAATCGTATAGGTTTATACGAGACATTATACCTATAATGATTAATATTAAATTTAGGTTAGAATCTTGGTCAAAAAAGGGAGCAGCCAAAATATATGGGAATTAATTGAAGATGATATCAACAGCTCGTAATAAATCGAAGTATTATAACAATAAGAATGATGGACGGGATTGGGGTAGCCGTAGATCAGTGGATTGGAGCACAGGGTCCTGGATAGACCATGAGGTCCTGGGTTAGAGTCCCAGCTGCTATCGTTATCTTTTTCTTTTCTGTGTCTTTTCGATTTCATGTTTCATCCTAAGAGTAGTTAACGTTCGTCATCTTCAATGATTAAAAAAGAATTATTTTTATAAACAATAATTATTAGCCTGAAACACTCATCCAAATTGAAAAAACCTTCCGAGAAAAGATAAACGTCGCCGACAGGACTCGTTTCATTCAATAATTACTTTTTTATTACTGGTAATAAAAAATATATATATTTTTATATATATTTTTATATATATTTCATTCAATAATTACTGGTAATAAAAACAGTAATTATTGAATGAAACACTAGTATATATTTATTAACTTGACGGGTTTGCGATAAGCCGACGTAGCTCAACGGTAGAGCATCTGACCGGCAGTCAGAAGGGTGCAGGTTCGAGTCCTGTCTTATCTTTTCTCGGAAGGTTTTTTCAATTTGGATGAGTGTTTCAGGCTAATAATTATTGTTTATAAAAATAATTGTTACCCTTTGCGCTATGCACAAAAATCTTGTCTTACAAACTTTAGTTTATCAATTAATGATTAAAAAATTATTACATAGAAGAATTACATTCTCTTTGTCCAAAAACAGTTTTAAACTTAAGAATATTCATTATGTCATTCTGTTTCCCTCTTGTGAAGTATTACCAGCAAATGAATAAAAATGACCTTGATGGCTTAAAACGTGTTTACTGATCAGATATGAGTACCAAGGTACTTCCCAACCTTCCTCTTCACATCTTCCTTCCCTACTCCCTTTTGCCCCACAACATACCCCGATGACTCGGGGCAGTTGGGAGCCCTTTGATAAACATTTAAAAAAAATCGTGATCCATATAAAAATGCTTCAACATTTACGTACACGAACCGTGTCTTTCATACTATTACCGAAATATTTCATTGCTGTCCCTTAGAGGCTTCAGGCCTCTCACGGGGAACGTAACTCCCAGTTTTGGAAAGCACCGGCTTAATTGAATAAACTAAGTCCTCTCCACCTGAGTGATAATCTAAACGATGATCGTCCGCCGTTTACCTAGTCAAGTAATGGAGCAAAGGCATTATTTATTTGCATAATACGATTTGGAAATATTATAAAACTAGCTGAAAATCCATGAACAATCCATGTAATCGAATGTAACTTGACTTGGCTAAATCAAAGCTGAGAAAATTTGTTTATGCCCACTCAAAAAATTTTTAAGATTTCAAATAAACAATAAAAATAAGTAAAAAATATTATTACAGGTAGGTAAGTACTTTAAACCTCTGACACTACACCTCAGGATAGAAATGTTGTGTTTTGACCTAGCTCTTCTCCAGGCCTTTCGTGTTTGAGTTTTCAACATAAATGTAATGAATGTGCGACTGGTATGAGAGAAACGATATGAAAGCGAAATAACTGTAGGTATATAAGAGTCTGCATGGGTTTTCAGTATATTTTTTGTATCGCCTATCATCCGAGGTAATAGATTTCGTTATTTACAGCCGGTTCACTGTATTCCACCATTCCTCCATCACAATTAAACCTTAATGTAAAGAGAAATTTTACAAAAATCGAAGACGCTGAAATAAATAAATGTAAAAAATTCCGTAGTTTGTGCTTTTATGGTTGTATATTAACCTTTTCACCTTTGAAGCATTACTTTAATGCTTTACCTATTCAAAGCTATTTCCGGAGGGGATGCTGCTCTCCGTTTAGCCTTCGGAAAATACCATAATTCGAAATTGAAACGCTCCTTGAAAATCTTTATTGAGGAAATAAATGTAAACCAGCCACTGAGCTACGTTTCTCTTCTCTTCTCTTCCTTATATATCTTCCCTTTTTTATATCCGCGATTATTGAAAATTGTATAGAAAAAACCCGGAGTGGTGGCAATTATAGAAGATAAAACACGATTGATTAATTTAAAATATTCCACCATTTTTATTTGTTTTCCCGATTTCATGAATAAATTACCTTAATTATATAAATTGAAAATACACTTTGTATATACCACTTTACTTAAAATATATAAATATTTCTACATGTTTCGATAGCAATGCTATCATCTTCAGGAATAAATGAATACATACCAAGCATTTGAAGAAATTATAAATTACCATAAGTTCGAATATTATATAATTTATTTTTCCATCAGTTAAAATATTAATATATTTTGACATTTTGCATTTATCAAAAGCATGTAATGTTTACTTCCATAACCTTCTGAGTTGGTTAACCATGTACGGGGAGTTACAACTTGCGTCACATTCGTATGACAATAAATATCAACCGTTAAACCTGACGGACGTGCTGCAGTGTTATGGAGGATAAAACACCCATCCTAAGTAATCTAGATAACTTCATTCAATATTAGTGAATATTAGTTTAAGAACTTGAAATTTCACTTTTTACGATTTCTTGTATAAAAACAAAAAAAAATTAATAATAAGCGACTTATCCAGGAAATGAGTACCGAGTCATTTTAGTTTAGTTTAGAAGCAAATACGAATAAAGTGTTTCATATAACGTCATTCTTTTACAAAACCGATGGAGTGATCCGATAGTAATGTTATAAATCAAAGGGAATAAACGTCTGTTTTTTTCCAAATATCTGGGAGGAATAGGAGTTAACCGTCCGCATTGTGAGGGAGCACGTCTCGGAGGTTCGTTCTAGTGGGAGTTTCTCTTCGTATCAAAAACCTACCGAATCAATACAACATTGGGTAAACCTTGTATTGTGTGCCTTGATCCCACATACGATTTACCTTAATACCAACTTCCATTATCGAAAATGTGAGATGTTTTCATTCAGGATGAACCGTAAATCTTCTATGATTTTTTGGTGTTTGCGTGAACATTGAAATGCTCACCTGATAATGAGATAACTATTATTATATAGAACGTATTAATATAGTCGTCATATGTTTAAATTCACTAAAATATCTATTACAAAGATAAATATTATTACTAACGTGCTTTTTTATGTTTCACCGGACTGGGTTTGCAAATTTTCAATTGTTGGAAAATGGTTCCGGGGCTATGAAAAACCTGACAATATTAATTTGATTTCTTCCTACTCCCATTAATAAAAAGCTGAAATTTTTATTAGCTACATGATGGAGGACTTAGCCTGAGAGCATTGATCCACGACCCCTGATTGTGAACCGAAAGCTTTGGTATTTCAGCTGTAAACTAAAATATGGATATTTTTGGACCGTTTTTTAAAGAATATTTATTATAATAATTTACCAAATTTCATCACTAAATCTATTTACAATAAAACCTTTTTCAAAAATTAAGATTTTATGATCGCTTTTGATTCAAACGTTTTATTGTGGTTTTTCTATTCATACTTCGTAATATAGGTACAATATATTTTACTTGGACGTAAAAAGTAGGAGAAAGTGTTACAAACAATTCGAATAGAGAAGACATTTCAGTGAATCCAATAGAAAATCGAATTAAGAGGCAAACTCGTAAATACTTTTAGTTTCTCCTAAATATTTAAATAATATCGTATCTCGGAATATATTATTTACAATCAAAAGGGGAGCAAGGCAAGGTTTTATTTAATAAGCAATTTTTTATAATTTAATATGTTTAAAGATGATATTTAACTATCGCTGAAATATAAACGAATTCATGAATATCACATGAAAACGCTCAGAAACGCAGACAATAATTTTCGAATAGCATTTCTTAACGATAATAGATAAAATATACCAACAACCAATATTCAAGTAATCGAGGAAAGAATAATTCAACACAATTCGGATATCGCATTATAATGTTGCAAATAATTTAAGAAAATATATATTTTTTTTTTATTTAATCTAATCATCATAATGTTATTATTAAGTTGTGCAAGCATTTTAGTTTTTATTTTTGTGACAGCTTTTTCGGCATTCAAGGGCATTTTCAAACTTGCGTAACTTAATAATAACATTATATTAAAATTGATTTGCATTAAATTTTAAATATAATTAAATGAGTTCTACGAAATATACACAAAAACAATTATTAAAAAAGCGTCAACTTGTTACCGCTTAAATTGTTTTGAATGCTAACACAAATGTTGTGCATTTTAACTTTTAAAAATGAATACGTTCCCGGTGCATATTTTTCACATGATGTATACCCAGCGTTCATAAATTGATAGTACTTTCTGAAATAACATGTTTTTTTTTTTTTAAATGAATACGTTCCCGGTGCATATTTTTCACATGATGTATACCCAGCGTTCATAAATTGATAGTACTTTCTGAAATAACATTTTTTTTTAAATGAATACGTTCCCGGTGCATATTTTTCACATGATGTATACCCAGCCTTCATAAATTGATAGTACTTTCTGAAATAACATGTTTGTTTTCTGTGAAACAAAGGATTTGAAGATGAACATGTGCTTTCGTATCCCGAGGTGGTTTATTCAGTGAACATAATTTTCCTTTCTAGTCTCCAGTTGTAAGGAACGGAAACTTGGACATTGAAGTAAACAACGATGTCAGGATTAGAGGCTTTGAATTGCGAATTTGTAGAGAATGCTTAAGAATCCAGGATAATATGCTCCATATAAACTTTCACAGATTGACAATTAGACACAGATAAACATGAATTAAAATAATGTAATAAAAGAACACCTCACATAAAAAACCTTTCATTTAAACTAATTGTGGTATTTTTGTAATTTTACTTTTGTAATAGGAATAAAACATATACGAAGAAAACGGAAATGTTAACCGCTTACTAATATTCATGATAGCAATCACACTGTGCCAAGTTAAAGTATACTTATAACTTTTCTAAAGCACTCAGGATACAACTCGGCGAAAGCACATAAAATTAAACTAGGGACGTTTTTGATTATTTCTGGCCCCGCGGCCTATTTACGTACGCATGAACAACGGAACTTGGCTTCGACATTACGAAATAAGTACGGGATCATTTTAATTTTTATTGCGACAATTTATTTTAAGGCTAAATGAAACGAAATATGCGCTCACAGATGGCGCTAATTCAAATATTAAAAAAAATAACAACTTTTACACATACTGCTATTAAATATTGATATGAATTGTATGTTGGCGGGTGTTACATGCCGTCTTACTTACAAAGATTTCTCACTACGTCTTTATAGGGTTGGTATAGCTACGCAAGCAACCGCTCGTATTAATATCGTTGATTATAATAATATTTCTGCCGAGAATAGCCTTGCCAATAGTTTATGGGTTATGATTTCTTTAGTGTGGCATCATTTAGCTCTGAACCTTAAAAATACGACAAGTTTCGCCGGTATCGTGGTGTATCTAACTTCTATAATTATTTAAAACATTATTCCGGCGCGTACATTGCAGAACGGTGAAAAGAATATTGTGATGTTTTTATTACGTAGGAATATTACTCAATATTGAGACTTCACTTTACAAACTTAGACATCGTTACTTAAGCAGTAATACCCAACCACCAATAATTTACTTATCGATCATAATTAATATATCTCTACATATTTATTCACAATCGGCTCCCAGATTCGGTACATAACATGTCGTTTACTGACTGAGTCCGTGTACGATAATATTATTATAACCCGCATCTAGTAATTCTAATTATAGAAAACTGATTTTGTAAATGAGTTTCTCCGATTGTCTTCACAGGTACCTATGCAAACATGTTTCTTATAGCAAAAAAATCTGGCATTACTAAATATATAATGCGTCTCTTATATGTTTTGGTAAATCGATCTAAAATCTCTCTCCACAATACCGCTGTTAACGAATATTAAAATCTTTTTTTTCCTTGTTCAAGGTGAAAGAAACAAATCGATATTTGTTAAACCTCGCGATAAAACCTCAACGAAATTTGCTATTCCAATGCTATACTGGGAGGCCGGACGGTATAAATGTGACAGCTAGTTTACACCCGCATATGGCCGATATACGAACGTACCGCGATTATGAGTAACGTTTATCACTATTCCCATCGCTATCGCCAACAATATTGCTGAGCATTAGAGACTTACAACTAACATATTTACATTTAACAATGCATGATGTTATGATTGTTAACCGTGTTGTCAGTGATAACTCAATATAAACAATAATGAGGCGAGTATATGTGTATTCCCTAGATGCAAAATGATAATAACGGGCATAAAAACAATGTAACAATTCAAAAACGTAAAGTAAAAATGTTAGATAACACAGGTCTGGAATTTTTTTATTATTTTTTACGATTACATGGGATATTAAGGTTACAGATTCTAAAAATTATATCTGTAACATCCCATCACGTATAAGGTTCTTCAAAAATAAAATAAAATAAAAACGTTATAAAACACTATTATATTTTCTCACAACTAATTAACTAATTAAACTGATATATGTACACAATTCTAGGTCTACTCCTTTTTCTTAGGAAACCTTTTCTTCTTCTATTTGATACTTCTACAAACTCGTTCCCGATTTTCTTTACCGGTTTCTCGATTGAGCATCCAACAGTTGTCAGCTAAAATATTGACATCCCATTTTCCTTGGTAACATCTCTCGATATCACGGACATCCTGGTGAAATCTTTGACCCTGTTTTTCACTGTAGGCTCCAAGTTTTCGGGAAAATAGTCAATATGGGAGTGTAAGAAATTAAATTTTAAGCTCATCTTGCATCCTTGAGCTTCATTTGGTGCCAGCATGCGTTATACAGTGGTTTTATAGCCAGGGTTCTTAGTATTCCCCAAAATGCAATATATTCTTGAAAGAGTCCCATACATATTTTTCTCTTTCTCCTATTGTCCACAAATAGAGGGGATCAGATAACTTATGTCGGGGCCAGTGAAATCTTCCTTCTTTAACTTCGCTTCAGACAGCTTCAGGAATTCCGTAATCCGGGAAAATAGTCATCATGGGAGTGTAAGAAATGAACTTGAAACATTTCAGGAACTTAGAATGCAGATATCTGAAACAAACCTCATCTCTTGGAATTTTACAAACTGTTTTATGAACCCCAATTTAATATGAATAGGTGGTAATAACACTTTTTTCTAGGGAAATCAAGATCGTATTGATGACGTTTTCTCGCCTAGAGTTAAACTGTCTCGTAGTGGCCAGTGCAGCAGTCTCGCTCTACTATACCATACACAAAGAAAATAAGTATATTTTGTATAACATCCCTGCTGACTCAACAACATGGTTAGTATTTTGAAATCTTCACAAACCATCCATTGATTCTCTTGATATTTGATTTTCTCAAGAATCGTAGCCCAGTCATTATAATTTTCTTACATATGAACCTAGTATCCCATAGGAATAGATGCAAATACATTTCCATTGTGTAGCAAGACTGCTATTTGGGGCTAGTTTTAGATGAATCAATGAATATGCGCCATTTTGTTGAATCATATTCTATTTCAACGCACTTGAGCCACGTGAGCCGGTGAACATCATTACAATAAACCAGATTTCCCTTTTTGAAGAAAAACTGGTTAAATTTGCTCTCTCTCTCTCTCTCTCTCGGTGCCTGTTCCCAAATGATAGCAGGTTTTTTTGTTTTATAGCCTTGATCCTAGTAATTTGGCTGCATCTTTTGAGAGACATAAGTGTCTCACTAGGTCGTTGGGCTCACTCTGAGAAAAATGTTGAAAAATCTGAGCTACATCCATCCTGGAAAGTTAACGTGTCTGAGTCCCCTAATTCACTCAGAATGTCATCTCAATTAAAATAATAATAATAATAATAATAAATGTTTATTCCGGTATGTGGGGAGGTTAGTGCAGTCCCACACATTCCATACAACAATAT
>JAHDVE020010215.1:0-97418 GCA_022606495.2 Halesus radiatus
ATTATATTCTATATGAATGTATTTCCATGAGTAATATAATAAATTTAAAACAAATGTTTTGAAAAATTTTATAATTCAAAATATTAATATTTTATGAAAGTTTCAGTTTAGCTGTGTTGTCTATCTACTACCCTCATACTTATAGCGTAAAATATTGTTTGTGCAATGATGTAGAAATAGCAGATATATAAAACCTACAACACCCAATGCAATTGTCAACTTAGCTACTAACCAGTCTTAATTTAATTAACAAGTTTTGAAAACGGTAATATAACGGTATACAACCTTTTTAATATTATAAAAAAAACTTACCCAAATATTAAACTTATGACAATATCGTAACTGGAAAAATGGTATAATTTATACATTCGTATTCAAATCAAATATTGAACATCTGGCATTGCTCCCCATAAAAATAAAAATAAATGTTTTAAGCAGTTGAAAACAAGTTCTCATTTTATGTAACGCCAAATCAGAGAAAGCTTGTAACCATGCCTTAATTTTCCCGGAACAATTTTCCTGCTTGTCTTACAAGAGTACATGCTAATATAATTTATAAAAATTATTTTCTCGGAAGATATGTGTTGTCGACGTTTGTCTCCGCAGTTCATTGATCAAATTCCAAATGTCTTCTCGCATACAGAAAATGACATTTTCCCCAGGGATACAGCAGAAATTTTCCTAGAAATTGCCCAAAACTTCCTGATGAATTCTCCAGATTCAGGGATTCAGGGATAAAGATAATAATTCACATACTATTATTATTTTTACTATAAAATAAATAAAAAAAAATCCACAATGAAGCGTACATGTACTCAGAATGTGTTTAATTCCTTACCAAAAATTCACTATATTTCGTTTTTCCGATATTTTACCCCAGATCTTGGGAAATTTCCGCGGATATCTCATCACCGGCCTGTCACCTGGGCATATAACAAGTTACAAGCAGTTTCTAGGAAACCTAAACGAGAATGAGCAAGTACGAGGGGAGACAGAAGATAAGGGACTTCCGAACTGAGATACAAAGTCATTTGTCAACTCGATTGAAGAGTTACAAGTTGAGTTATACGTCACTCGTGATACTCGTGTGGGCGGAAAAGTTAACGTAATAGGAAATAAATGTAGCAAAGGCACTTGACAGATTCATTTGATGATAATTGAAATCAGCCAAGGCAATTTGTCAAATAAAACAACCTCAGAAATAATAATTTATGAAGGTATTTTGTATTTTTTACCCAGTGTTGAAACCTACGATGTCCCTATGTAATTTACTTATCAGATTGAAGGTTACTGTAAAAGATTGAAACCGTTCCGATCCATAAAATGAAAGTGGAATAAAGTTTAATTTAATTTTATTATATTCATTACTTCATAACGATGAAATTCCACCACGAATCATCAGTTTTTAATAAGAGAAATTTTAGAAAACTTTATTGTTTGCCATTGGGGGGGACTCAAAAAGGGCCCTAAATATCACGTCATAGTTTACTAACTCAAATAATACTACAAATGATTTACATGTAAATTCAACACAGATAGTTAGCAAAAAATGTATAAGGTTTCAAAAGATAAAAATCCTCAGACTGTAACCCTATCATACCAAAATGTATGAAAGTAGGTTAAATTTGAATTAACCTAAAACGTTCGTATGTACGTATTTAAAATAAATTTTAAAAGATTGAGTCAGGATTTTTGGAACCTTATGCATTTTCCTAGCTAGTCTAGAATTTTCAGATAATTCTTTCGACGTATTAGTTACGTTAACTAACTGCAAAATGCGTACTTTTGGGCGCTGACCATTAAGCATAATTAAATAATTCCATAACTTTTTCGACATGAAAATTTTTAATTAAAAATTATGTTGCTGATTGGTTTTTCTTATGTCTAAGATTTACCAGTTACTTATCTATATTCTGAAGTTAATGAAGATAAATGCTAGCGATAGTTTTGATATCAAATTATTACTAACATACCTTCCTTGTTCCCAATCCTTTTGAGCTCCCCTCACCATTTAACCTCACAATGCACTTCAATTGGAGATATCATGGCCTCCCTGCTTCAGATCAGTTAGGACTCTTGTGCGGTATTCACAAAAAAAGTATTAAAAAATAGCTCTACATTTCTGAAGTTTATTTTAAAGGTCATGTCGTCTTTAGGGATGCTGTGTGGAGAGTATTTTTTTAAAAAGAGGAAGGCATTGAGAGAAACGACCGCGCGCTTTGTTTCAGACGTAACTTAATTTTGGATTTGAGGTCAAAATGCTTATCGAAACTGAATTATTGTTCTTTTAAATTAAAGGTATGTAAATATCTAATGCGGATCAGAAGTAAATTATTTACTTTTGTTGTAAATTATGAAATTTAGGCCATTAAAGAAATCATTTTTTCATGATTTTAGAAGCAACTTAAAAAATTATTTACGGGTTCGTTGTAATTTCACCATTCATGATTTGTACGTAGTCAGCAGTATCCTGTTTGTGATATAATATTGTCACATCATATATTCGTGCTTCGTACAGTACGTCCAGCTTCTGTGAGACTAATTTGACCCAGTTATGCAGAAAGCGTCTAACCCCAAAAAGATGAAGCTGAGAAAAAGGCGTTTGAAAATGTTGACAATACAAATATCATATTACGGCATTTGTGGAGTAAAAGCAAAATTAACAAAAAATTATTGCATTTGGAGCTTGGATGTTTTTGGAGTATAAAAATCACATATTTATTTGTAGGAATATATGAAAAAGTCGATTTTTGTAATTTACGGGTTTATCGCTTTCTGCATAACTACGTCCAATTGGCGCCAAAATGTTACATTACTTTAGCATTAGGTGCAAAAATGTTAAATATATTAATTTCAAAAGGTGACCAGTCCAATCTCATTGATTGCACAATAAGCATGAACACAAATAATCGCAGACTAGTGTGGACCACAACGGGGCGACAACGATACTCGGTTTAACTTTGGGGTTATTTTAAAGGGAAACACATTAGTGTTGGATCTCTTGTGCAGTATTCAGATAAAATATAACAATTCAATTCAATTCTCTATTCCTCTTTAAAATTTTACAAAATACATTTTAAGGCATTTTTAAAGATATTATTAAATAAAGACAGGTTGTACGATATCAAAATATGAAAAATTGAAAAAAAGAATACAAAATCTCAGTAAATTGAAAATAACACATACCGGTTTTTTACGAATAGCAACAAGGCTTTCTGTTTAAACGCAGCTTCATTGGTGCTAAATATGTTGATATCCGAAGTGATTATATTTAACAGCAAGATTGCCCTCACCACCGGCATGACCATTGGCAAGTTGGTCCTGAGATAAAACAGTCTATGCTGTTGGTGAGATAACCATCGCGAACATAGATATGAATGCTCTCCATGATAGCTGAGTTTTCAAACCATCCGCTAATAAGTCTGAAGAAATATTTAACAATATGTGCATCCCTTCTGACCCGCAGACGGTTCATTCCTAGCATACTTAAGAGAAAATCGGTAGGAAAGAGCCACAGGTAGCAGCCATACTCCCTCAGGTAGAGAAATCTAAAAATTTCTACTCAACTCTCTACAACATGAGGGAATACTTCACCTGATGTTTGCTGCAAACCATCGACCCACTCTCAAGCCTACTCCTTACCAAGAAGAAGAATAAAGACAAAAGGTGGATGTGAATATTTAAGATCTGGTCATCCAGTCGCACAAGCAGCTAAAGGTTCTTCACGCTATGTACTGATTCCGAATTGTGGAATCTTTTCATAACTAAACTAAAGATGTCAAGACTTGTCAATATTATTCTACATTTTTTATCCCGAGACACTGTCTAGTTTGCAATTATGTTCCTTCGGAACATTGTAATCATTGTAAAGATAATATGGGATAAAAAAATGTAGAATAATATTGTAAAATCTTGAATTAGAGATATGATATCGATGAAGATGAAATAAATTGAACTAGTCCCATTAGCTAAGTTGGTTAAGCGGTTGCCTCGGAAAGGCAAAGGTCCGGGGTTCGAGTCTTTACAAGTAAAACTCCTTTGTCCAAATGATATTCTGTTATTTGCCGGTTGATTGAATACATATTTCTGCACTGCTTTTGAGGTGACTTTTCACGAAAATCTGTGCTGTACAAAATATTCAAATATCGTTAGTATCTAAGCAGCAGATTTTTAAATATCCATAAATTGACAAAAAACACTTATCGATACATTTACGAACGCATGAATCAAACATATCGGCAAATAATAATATCTTCTCTGCAGTTCAGATCTTTGTATTTGATGTTTTTTCGATTCTCAAAAGGCAACACTGCTTTTTCTTGTCCTCGCTGAATCTGCGGCACTTGACAGCCCCTGGCAAACAAATCTCCGGTGGCTGTATCAAAAAGTTAAGGCCTCGCCAACCTTTCGGTGGGGGGCTCTCGGCTCTGTACACACGGGCCTTAGGTGATATTACTACCTCACCCCATATTTTGTGGGCAGGGGTGGAATTTAAATGCTTAAAATCGATGTGATATTTTTAGTCACCGATGTTTAACGAATAAAATTCTAGAAAAAACAACATAGGCTACATAAACACCAGTTTTACGTACGTATCTTCCACCCGGCTGTGCAATTAAAAAACTCGATATTCGAAAACTTTTATTTCTTATTGAACTGTTCATAAAATAAAGCGTTATATCAAATTCTTTTTCAGTTTCATGGATATTTCAAAGCTTATGATAGACATTATATTGTGAATCGTAAATCTAGTATAATTCATTGATGTATTTGTAAATTTCAATAAAATTATCCCTGCTTCTTTGAACTAAATTTTGATTCGTATACAATGCTGCATTATTTACAAAATACGCATTTTAAGAAAGTAGTTTGAAAAATTATCAATTGTGTAGACCCCACTTCGTACATCACTTCTTCTGCAGCGGGAGGGCTGAAATATTATGTGGAATTAATCTATATGGATTTATACCTCATTTTAACCTTCTATTAATGAATAAGAACTGACACTACAATAACACGTTCAGAAGTGTTTCGTTTTAACATACTTTCCCGTCTTACGTCCATAAATTTTAAACATTAGATTCCAGCAACCCATGCATAAACGACTATTCATCATTATTTTTGCCTTATATTCATACCAAGATACATAATCAACTATCAAAGTATAAACATTTTTAATTCTCTCCCGTATAAAATCAAAACAGAAAAAAATTACAATTCTCTCAAATCACAAATCAAACAATTATTAGATAACTTCAACAGTAATTACAAGATTTAATTTCTTCTTAAATTTTATAAAACTATTAATTGTAAATAATGTATGTGAATTAAAAAAAGGCAGCATATTCTCTAGAAATATTCGAACAGGTCTTTCGAAATATGAATGTACTATGTTATATCTTGTATGCCCTTTATTGTTGCATTTCTAGTATCACGTACATTTAGTCTTCTATGTAGTAGTAACTATCGTGTACAACAACACAAACGTTATCTATATTACCTGCTTGATGTACTTTTATTTCTATTACTTTTATTTATTCACTATTGTCGCTAGATGGCGCTGCTCCCCAACTCAAAAACGAGAAATCTTTCTCTATCGAGTTGGGCACTTTTTGTTAAATAAATTAATACATTTTGTAATTATCTATTAAGATACATCTGTATTAAATATTTTAAATGTATTTATATTAAAAAATATAAAAATAAATATTCATTCCGCTACCGTCATATTCCCATATATCCCCAAAATGTTTATTAATTCCCTGTCGATAACAATTATTTAGCTTTGGCGTAAATTGTCTGGGATTAATCTACTACAAAACCATGATTATGGAATCACGGATCATCTCAGTGACAAGGCTACCGCCGCAGCTCTCATTTCGTCGATTGACATTGCATAATAGATTTGCAGTACAATTACCTAGGATATACTACAGATCACAGCAACCGCAAGCTGTACGATAGGGGTATAGTAGTGTAGTAGATTTCTCAGTAATCTACTGGGTTTGATTGTGGTCCTTCAAGCCGGATCGGAACGTATGATGAATTCACAATATAGGTAGGAACTTATTCATTATTATGATTTTTTGGGGATAATGTGAAGGAAATATTTTTAAAATAAAAAAAGAGCGTTGAAAAATATTGTTGTTGCCGTTTCTAGTGCGTATTTGTCGGAAGAAGCCAAAATCCTCAAGTAATTCTAATCTCTACTCGGATTTTTCAGCAGCTTTTCATTAACTTTTTGGTTACCAATTCTTCATTGTGTGTTGGAAGAAAGTAAATAGAGGTCAGAGAGGAGTGATGAGCTTAATTAGACAGTCAACGTATCTATAGTCACTTTTTTCAGCACAGATATGCCCCCGGGAAAATGGTGAAGGGAATTTTTTTCTGGTATGTGTGGTTTCCAATTAAAAATGGTTTAACTTAGAAACGTTCCGTAAAGTTAATGTTCATCTTGTGAATTGTTAATTTTTGCCATCAGTAATTGGGAACGAATTTAATGTTTTTTTCTATGGAACATCGATTCTTTTTTCATTGGGCTAACGAGTTCTTTATTTTATATATGAGATTAATATGAATGATCAGTATATTGTTCTTATAAATAATGCTTATTATTCCGAAAGTCATCGGAAATATTCTTTAGAAAACAAACAAAATGGTGTATAAATAACAATGAAAAAAAAACTAATCTGGTTGCAAACATCTAAGTCATCATTTCGATGTGTGTGATTCAACTCTGCTCTTTGTGGGGTGGAGTATGTTTACTGAGCGCGGTATATGCAGATTTAGGGCTAAAATAAATATTACTTTCCCTCCTAGCACACTTCGGGTAAAGGCCCCGCTTTTTGGAATGTGGATTTTTTGTTTCATTCAATGATTTTCAACAAGGACACACCTCCCACAGAGTCCATTCAAAGGTGCCGGCCAACAGAGATTCGGATACGTTTGCATATTCTTAATTTTGCTTTTAGCGGGTTTATTACTACCCGGTTTAGCACGAGATTTCAAGAGACTTTGATATTATTTTAAAAATAATTAATTGTATTATTGACTCACCTTATTTGTTGCACTAGACTCAGAAACAATGAATTGCTTTACATCAATAAACACTCTACTAATTATGGGTACCATTCTCCACTATCCAGAATGTAGAGATTTGTTAACTCAAGCCAGGGCCTTGAAATTTTTGGTACCAGTCTGAATGATTTTTGTAGGGCTTTACGAAATTAGAACACGAAGATTATCGTTTATAATGTCTAAAATCATAGACTATACTAAAACTATGTTCAGGTTTTGACTTCAATGTTTTCTCAAATGTACATTTTGGTCCTCTTTTCATCATTGCTTTATTATTGTATGATGTATGTGCTGCTCTTTTTCTGTAGCTCTTGGTTATTTCATTTCAAGTTATTTATTTTGTGTAATCGGAAAATTGTAATACCGCTCACGAGTCTGCTCTACTACTCTACTCTCGACTGTCCGGAGCCAGTGGGACTATAGCATCCTCAATAATTGAGGTTGAGTTCGGGATGAAACTTTTGCAATCATCATAAGGATAGCAGCCAATAATATGGGATTTATAAAAATGGAGGATAATATTAACAAATCTTGAACATGAAGTATGATATCGGCGTAAATGGCGTAAATTGAACTGGTCTCATTAGCTAAGTTGGTTAAGCGGTTACCCCGGATAGGTAGAGGTCCTGGGTTCGAGTCCCAGATGCGACTGAAATCTTTTGAATTTCGTTTGTTTTTTCGTTTTCGTGGTTTGTTTGGGATGTGTTAATATTATTTTCTTCAATGATAAAAAAAAAGTTTTAGATTCTTCAAATGTTTCATCACTTAACGATAAATAGGAAAATAAGAAATAAATAAAAAAGAGAGTTTTAATAAAAAAGAGATAGAGAAGTTCTGTGTCGTAGTAAGGACTTCATTTTTGTCGTCTCTATCAAATTACTTTATTTTATCTACATTACCTCAGCCAATCTACTCTCGCACATGTAGTAAAATCTCTAAGGAGCTGATCAGAGCTGATAAAGGCGGCAGGAGTGTAGAATTGGAGGTAAACCCCATTTAATCAAATCTTCATTTTCCCCCAACGTTTCGTTTTCCTTCCCTAAGTGAGAGATGTTGAGTTTGATAACCTTTATATCATTTTGATAGCAGCGATCTCTTTTACAGTTTCGTGAATTTCGTGAAAAAGCTTGCTCCAGGAAATTTATAATAAGAGTATATTTCTTCCACGAGGCAATCTCAGCTATGAAGCAGAAAATCTTTATGCTTATGGTGCAAAAACGCTCTAACGGTGAGTTTTGGCATTACAGATTTAGCATATTTTTTTTACAGTTACTCCACACAGGAGACCCCGGCAGAAATAATTTCCCTCAAGGCCCATACCATCTTTGGGGATGCTGTATGGAGGGTCTTTTAGAGGATAGAAAGGAGTGAACTTGGGTCTTGAAGAGACCCATGTTGTAGGCTGGAGGAAACACAGAGTCCGGCAGATCATTCCACATCCGAGCTGTTGAACACAAGAACGAGTCGTAGAAGCGACCCGTTCTCATGTGAGAAAAGTCAACCGTGTGCAAATGTTGGGCGCGCGTTTGGCGTGTTTCACGATTATGAACCGGTGTCGAAGGGATCAATGGCGCTAGTTCGTCGGATCATCTTCCATTAAAATAGTAGTAGAACAAGGACACCATTCCCACCTGACGAGTTGTTTCTATCTGAAATTTTAATGTCATAGTTAATTCCTCCCACTTTATTTTTCTTATTATTTTAGTATACTAGTATAAAACAGGTAATATGCACAAAACTTACATACATGAATGTTTAAAAAGCAATGATAATTTATAAATACAATAAACAACAATTATTATCGAACAAAAATGATAAACAAGTGAAAGATCGAAAACATATTATAAGTAGGTGTATAAACTAACTCCTTATATGAATCAATGACTTTTACTTCAATTGTGAGAAAAGGTGTTTAGAAATGTCAATTCAGCTCACACATATATTAAGGCTAGATGCCAGATTGTTTATTAAATATTTTCACATGTTTAATAAGAATAAAAGTCGTTTTTCGGTGAAATGTGAGTGAGACACTTTAATTAGACTCCGTCACCGACAGCATAGACTGTTTTATCTCCCGGCCTGCAGGACCAACTTGCCTATGGTCATGCCGGTGGGGAGGGCAATCTTGCTGTTAAATAGAATCACTTCGGATATCGACATATTTAGCATCCATGAAGCTGCATTTAAACGTAAAGCTTTGTTGCTACTTGTATAATACCAGTATGCATTGTATACAATTTACTGAGATTATGTATGTCTAACGTATTTTTTGTTTTAACTTTTATTATTTTTTATAAGTAATTATTTTGGTTGTTGTACATCCTGTATCATCTTTAAAAATGCCTTAAAACGTAAATTTTGTAAAATTTTTAAAAAGAATAAAGAGTTGAATTGAATTGAATTAATTCGAATACTATAATGAAACATTTATATTTTAAACTACCTTCAGTTGGAGTAGTAACTTTTAACTGATTTTGAAATTTTTTTAAAGATAGCTGTGTTTTTGACGTTGCCTACATAAGACGAAACAGCTGTCACGCATAAATAACTGTACATAATAAAAATAATTAAAAAGGCGTATTCGTTCAAAACTAATATTTTATTGCGATTTAAAAATAAAAGAAAAGAGATTTCAATGAATTAAAACAAGTTTTGCAACATTCGAGTATGTCCTACCTCTTTTGACATCACTGCATGTGACAATAGAACTTGGCATTGCATTCTTAGAAAAAAAAATAAATGAAACTAATTCTGCAATAGTATCATCTAACTTTCCAACTAGTAGCTTTAAATGAATTATTGTAAAAAAGCTCCAGTCGCGAAGGCTGTTTTCATGATATTTATTTAGCAAAAGGCTGCGCTTCACACACGCCGAGCTTTCGTTGCCTGAAACCAGGTCAAGAGGCTTCGCTTTTCAGCGGTGCTCTATTCCACGCTATGCAAACCTACTGCTTCCCGTAGAACTGAAAAATGCTTGATATCGTCTCTGTGCTTTCATTTCATGGGGAATGAGCAGGATCGAGAGGGAACTTTGTGCACTGTGGTGATTCTCGTAAAAAAAGTTAAAAAAAAAAAATTGGAATGATTATTTACCTTATAATGTGTTTATGAGAACCTAATACCTGTTATGTAACAAATTAGCTATTATTTAAAAACAAGGAGAATCTAATCGTTTTTAAAATACAGTAGCTAGTTTTAGTTAGCTTAGCTAGGCTAGCCGGTTAGTAGTTACCTAAAATCATTAAATAAATAAAATAAAAAAATATATTAAAAAAAAAAAAATTCACGCATCGGTGCGCAAATGCGTCCACAGCCCGCAACACTGTAAATAACCAAAGTGTAAAATACAATAAAAAGTTAATATTTATTAAAAGCTTCTCACGCTTTTTAAGGTAATTTTATAGATATTTTCTAGTCCTAAAATTCATTTTATGAATACTTTCCAGTCCTAAAAATTATTAAAAAGTATTTCAATAAATACCAACTCTTCTTGTGTCACCAATCTTCTAATAAATGTAACATCAATAGAAAAGGAGCAACAAATAACAATGTAAAACTATCATCTCTATAAATAATTGCGTGGTTTCTGGCGTTATCTTGCCTTCCATGCATTTAGTACTTTGTAAACTCATTCTCTTTGTATATACTTAATTAGTAAAGTCGGTGATCAGTGCATTACATTCCTGTAAGTTACAGGATGCTGTTTGTGTGGGACCCAGCATTCCACAGCGTCACCTTTTGCGATGGAGCCGCGTGCTGACCGCCACCGTTCGATCTATGTAAGCTGTAAAAAATTTCCTCTTTGTATGTGCTGCAAATCACGTTTAAAGTAATTTGTCCGATTTTAGACTCACCAGAGAGAGAGAGAGAGATTTGAACCTCAGATAGGTTACGTACTACCCATTGTTATTGTATCCCCGCATGTACTACTTGACCGCCTCTCCGTAGAAAGCTCGCATCTTTTCGTTGATAGTTGAGTGCCGATTCACGACTTTGCAGACAGAGCTGTGATGCTCTTACCTACTGAGCTATCCTGGTGGCACCCTGAGTCAGCCATCACATCTGGCCTCAAAGTGAGTACATACCTAATAATTACCTTTGTCTGCGTATTAAATACATTTAAGTACTAATTTGAATAACCGACTGCAAACGAAAGTTATTAAGTGAAACACTCTAAAAATGACCGGTTAGTGGCTGAATTTCTGACCTTTGGCTCATATTTCCACTACTAACCTATTTGAGTGTAATAGAATTCAATTAATTTAAATAAAAGAATTTGGAAAACCAAAAGTTTATTGCATGAAAATTATGACAGCATATATCTGCATCCGTGTTTTGATACATTAATTAATTAATTACTCTAAAGTTATCGCAGGGTGTGAACAGTCTCGAAAAAGGATAATCAATTTTAAATAAATACTTTATCATTTCGTAATCACGCTTTGGAATAAAAATGAAATATCATAATCACATTAAGAAAGCATTGTATCTTAGAGGTACGTGGGTGCCATGCCACAAAATAATTATGAAATAGAACAAACAGAAGAAAATTAATAAACAGATGAAAATAAACCAAGGAATATAATATACCTACAATTCGATGAAGCTCTCATTCGAATTCCCGAGTCCGCCATTAATCCTTCTATGTGACACCAACCAAGCAGCAACCTTTACCGTGGTCAAAATAAGGCTCATCGTTGTGTCGTGAAGCCCTTTCTACCATTCTCTCTCAACCGTAGGGATGATGTTGAACATTATACAGTAGGCCAGGATAAGTAGGAAGTTGCAAATGTTACAATTGCGTCATGTCCCAACAAGGCGTTGTGGATTAATTTCCTTTGCTAGCTAAGTCCTCTATCATTGCCGAAGTAATATTATCCGTATAAAATTATGAGAGCAGAAGTTTTTTTTTAATTATTAGGTTATTCGCTGCTCTTAAATGCTTATATTTCTTTTAAAAAATTATATTTTTTCTTTTATTTGTTCAAATCTTTACTTTATAACGTCCCAAGCGATATTAGACCAGTCGTCTCTTCATCAAAGCAGGTACACCGAATAAATCAAATCTATTGATATGGGATTCAAATCCGTAATAAGGTTTGATACAGGGGAGATACGTAATTTATTAAAACTTCAAAAGAAGTAGCTACACTAGGTAATATAATTTCCAAAATATCAAAATATTTACCGCTCCAGGCATTTAAGTCATATTATTTAAAGTCTAGTTTCACGATATAATTAGTATATTTATTAAGAGATTATTTTTGAATTAGGGCAGAGAAAAACCATCTAAAAATTGTATTAGAGCTACCAAAGTTTCAACAGAAATAAAAGGAACTCATTAAAAAAGTACGCACTAAGCCATAATGAAGTGAATCAAATACTTGCGTCGGATCATGTCAAGAGTTAGTAAAGCTATTAAAAGAAAATTTTGAATCTTTTCATATTCCGCATCATTGTAAACATCTTTAAATATTTTGTAACAAAAATAATTTTTAAAGACAATTTTAGTTATTACCGTTATTTACAAAACATTATTATTAAAAAAACATCAATATTTAAAATAAATGTTTACTCTTCTTTTACTACTAACCTTCTAATATATAATGTAATACCAATTACAAATAAAAAATAAAATTATAACTGCAATATCATGCTATGTTCAGTGTTTTCTAATTTTGTGTCCTGTGCGTACAAAACCACATCTTCCTAAGCTAAAACTTTGTTATAATTTCATCAAAAGATTGGTATTCACTTTGTGGCGTCATTATTAATAGACGAATTAAAAATTACTTTGTATTTGCCACTTTATTATTATATACACATTAACATGTTTCAAAAGCAATGCTTTTCTGATCAGGAATATATAGAATAATAAAGAATATTTATATCATGTACAGATAAATGATAAACATAGAACACGATAATGGAAAAATAGACAAATGATAAATACAAAACTTCATTGTATTAATGTTGAACTGGAGTGACCTTGCACATAATAAGATAAACCCTACATCGATTTGAGGAGATTTTTTTTTATAAAAAAGGGATACATATTATCCAATTATTATAATTATAATTGATAAGAGAACAGTGTGTTAGATATAGGTATGAGACGATGTATGATTGCAATTGAAGCATGTTGTGTGTGCTAAGACGGAACCAAATGGGATCTAGCCTCTTTATCTCCGTTAATAACATTTTCTTAGCATCAGATATGTGTCAACAGACTCTATCCAGTATATCAATAACATTCGGTACAAGTTCCAAAGGCATGTGGTACCCGGCCTAATGTGGTGACAACCAGCTCATGGAATGGCGTCATTATACTCTGAATGGCCGCGTTTCACTTTAAATGGTTCTGTTAGGGTGTTTTTAGGACGGGGGCAAGGTAATACCACTCGGTGCATGTGTATTGGTACAGTGAAATGTACTGCGGTCGGGACCTACTTAGTAGGGTGGACCGTCAAAGTTTTTTTAATTTTTTTATTTAAGATAATTAGGGGTTTTAATAGTTGCGCACATTAATATATACTAAAAACACTCTCCATTATCTACAAAATTCTTAACACCGTTCAATCATTTAAGTATTAGAAGAAAGTTTTCAATTTTTATCTGAATATGGACTCCATTTTTACTCAAGTGACCATAGAATTTTTGCGATTCCCATCCACCAGACTACATCAATCTTTCATTCATTTTTAGTATAAGCGCTCATGTCTCTGGAACCAACCCCCCACCATTCGGAATGGTCCCTCAAAGCCCATTTTCAAGGCTAAAGTGAAGGGTTTTCTTTCTTCTTTCCACCAGTGTGACATACGAACATTATCGACCCGAGATTATGGGGTTTCGCATGAAAAAACTGTTGTGGACTGTAAATAGTAATAAGGGACAGTTTTAAGATTTAAAAGGAGCTAGGATAACCAAACACTTACCGTATAATGTAGAGACTGAATATGCTCCTCGAAAGTAGGTTTTTCTTCTCCGAACAAAAGAGCACTCTAAACAATTACTGTCAGACCACTGTGTTCCATTTTTCAAAACCATGTGTTTGGTTTGGGAAGGTAAGGACTGGATAAATGGCAATTAAGGAAGGAACCAAACACATTTCAATATCAACCAGCATACAATAAATCCACCAATAAAAAAAATTTAATTTAAAATAAAAATAAAATTTAAAAAGTAATTTGTTTTATGAAGAGAAAATAAATAAAAATAAATTACGTTAAATGTAGTATAAAACTTATATTCCATTCTACTTTCAGGCCTGTACCAGAGGACAAAGTTTTAAAAATAATATGTTTTTCTTATTCGTCTGCTCTAAGATCAATATTCATTTTAGGGCAAAAGCACCTTGATGTCACGTCTTATAAAATCCCCCAGAACCAATACCTAATATGCAATAGTTATACGAGTATGTCTTTTGAGTTTGTGGCTTCAATAAGAAGCATTTTCATGTACGAAGTTTGAAAGAAGCCTGTTATTAGAGATTCTGTAGAAAAATATGTGGAAAATCTCTCGTTTGTCATTTTTTTTATTTGACAGACCAAATACACGAACAGTGAGAAAGACACAAAAAGCATTTCAACATAAAAATTAATCAGAATGACAAATTGAGAGACATATTTGCATGTCTCTTGAAACTTTGAAGGTTTATATTAAATATATCAAAGATGTTATTTAGCGGACCCATACCCTTTATCATGCTGTGATGAGCCAACACGTCTGTTCTGCCACGTGGTATGTACAATATATCGTGATTCTGCTTGCAGCAGTAGTTGTTTGATACAAAAAAAAGATTGTAGCACTGCAGGAGATATTGACTTTTTATCAAATTATTTTCCTCATACTCGAACCCTCAAACCTTATATTGCAAAAATTCTTCGTAATTGTCACAATACGGTTTTTTATAGGGTTAAAAGTTCTATTGAATATAAACATTAAAAATACGAAACAAATCTGAATAACAATCGTAAAAGAAAATTCTCCAAACTAACATGATGTCCCACTTCATGTTTAAGCCACTCTTCAGGGTCAAATAATGAACTCTTGAATTTGAAACATGTGGTCACTCATACATTATCTCATACATTATCTTTTGTTATTCCTACTTCTGACGTGGCCCGATCCAAGTATTTGATTCATTTGATCATGCTCATGTATTCCTCGGGCGTCCCCGGATTCTACACACATTCACATTAATTTTCCATACACTCCTTTCTTCGTTCATTTGCACTATATGGCAAAACCATCTAACCGTCCCTTTCTTAATCTTACTCATTACGCTTACATCAGTTTTGCAAATCTCTACATTTTTCACACTTTCGTTCATGTTTTCACCATACAGATGCCTCGGGGATCTCATTTCTACAGCATTCAGTCTACATTCATCCTTCCTCTTCCAGTTCCATGCCTTACTACCATACCTCAGGATTAGTATCACCACTGTGGACTGCTAGTTTTTCTTCTTATGACAATTTTTTGTTAGCGCCAACCGCGCTCAGACCTCCGTTAATATAGTTTCCTGCATTCACCCTTCCTTCAATATCCCAGTCTTTTCATATCTCGTAAACGTACTACCCAAATATACAAACTCATCGAATTGCTCCAACTATTCATCATTCAGAATTATATTGCAAAATATTGGAATATCTAAGGCGAGGATATTTATTGTAAAAAAAAAATTTTATGTTTCACAATTCCAAAATTGAATACACCTTTGGAAAGAGAAATAATAAATTCATTGCTGCGAAATTGTATAATACTCTCTACTAAGTAAAAACTTGGCTGAGTGAACTTACAAACTTACAAACATTATAAAATCAATTGAAGACAACTAAAAAATTTACAAAAAAGCGCAGGCCGTCTTAGAACAGGCTATCACTTATATTACTTGCATTAAGTTTATAATGTATACTCTTTATATAATATGCCTTGTACTTAGGATATATTTTATTTATTACTAAAGTCATATTCACGTACAATCTTTACATGGATAGCAATAAAAAATAATTTTGAAAATACGACCCACCCTCCTAGACAGTCCCTATGTGCGTGTTGAGACCAAGTCAGATAAATGCACATTTGCATAATGCCTTGCGTTTTTGGGTCAAGCCTTAAACCACGACTAAAGAAAGCATTCATTCAAATGATAACGCACAACACTAAATTATTATTTTCCATATTCTTAGATAGTTACATTATGGCTTCCCATATTGGACTGAATTATTTTTTTTTTTTTTGGAATAACTTATTGACGCTTATAAACCAACCATAAATATGGGTGTTTATAAGTCATTCCAAAAAATAACATTAAACCAAGACTTTTATAAAGAGTCAATAGATGTCGCATATAAATAAAATCGGATAGTTTTATCCGAGACACTGTCTAATGATAACAAATAAATTCGGGTTTGATCCTTATAGTCATAAAAAAAAGTTAGCAGCTAAAACATATCGGAAATAATTAAAGATATTAATAGTTAGTAAGAAATCGAAGTATGATCACCGATAAAAATGATGGATGGATTGGCGTAGCCGTAGATTAGAGCGCCGGATAGACCACAAGGTCCTGGGTTCGAGTCCCAACAGCTACCGTTATCTTTTTCGTTTCGGTTTCATGTTTCATTCTAAGAGGTATTAATATTATCTTCAAAGATTAAAAATGAATTATTAATTATTGACACTTTATTAAATTTATACATATATCTCGACCGGTTTCGGTTAATCGTACCCTTCCTCGGGAATCTAATCATATCAACAGTACATGTTCCGTTAACCTATCATATATATAAAAATTTAATAAAGTGGTTTTAAACAAAGAATTTCTTTCATTTAAGTGTGATATCAAGCCACAAAGTGATGGCTTCCTTTGATAATTTGTATTATACGTATTTATTTATTGGATTCTGAACCAGATAGCTTAAAGTGGCTCGTTACGTATGGTGATTTAGCAGGGGTGCTCGGGTTCATGAAATAAGGTTTGTCCAGGTCTTGGCGGTGGATGCTTAGCTGGATCAGGAGTGGCCGATTGAGGAAGACTCCTTGACCTCTACAGTCAGAGTCTCTTGACCCATCGCCTTGAACCACAGTGGGAGGGATGGATAAATTCCTCTGTCCCTCCTGAATGCACTGACCCCCAGAATCCTAATCACCACTCATACTTTTTTCCATACCAGAACTTCCTATTCTTAAAAATACCTTCCACACAGCATCCCTAAAGAGGACATCGGACCTCAGGAAGATTATTTTCCTCAGGACCTCCTGTGTGGATTTAATGTAAAAAACCATCAAAAAAATTTCTGTAAATTCTATAGTAGTTAGGAAAGTTACAAAAGACAAAAATTCTGTAAACTGTACTTTTTAAATTCTATGAAATATAAACCCAAAATGTATGACAATAGGTGCAGTTTGAAAACCAGTGAAGGCAATTCTGAACGTTTTATCTAATATTTCAGTGCGACTTTCACATACTATGTAAATAATACAGTTTGAGGATTATTGTCTTTTAAATAATTAGAATTTACAGAGAAAACAATATTTTTTTCAATCAGTTCTAAATGATGTCAACATCATACTTAGAAACATCGAAAGACTATATAATTAAAGAATTTCTTCAAAAGATTGGTGGCGTCATTATTGATAAATTATTTTAAAATTACTCTGCAATAACCACTTTATTAATATATACTTATCAACATGTTTCGAAAGCGAATATTTCGTCATCAGGAATATACAGAATACTATATTTTATTTGTATTCTGTATATTCCTGATGAGGAAAACTTCGCTTCCGAAACATGTTGATATGTACATATTAATAAAGTGGTAATTACAAAGTAATATTTAATTCGTTTATTGACTACATAAGTCTTTAAACGTTCACCGCATCATCTCTGGGGATGATGCATGTCATTATTTGTTCATTTCTCGTTGTTTACGGACAATTTTTATAATACAAGCAATTATAAAATGGAATTATTTGTATTTACTGTAAATTATTAATATGTTATACGGTGTCGTGAACCCTTTGCTAGGAAAATCTGTACTGAGGTGTTCACGTATTTATAATATAGAAATATTGTGAAATGGTTATACAATTATGAGAATAAAAAAGGTAAAATAAAAGTATTGACAATTTTAGACAAAGAGGTAAATTAATTATTTATATTTAAAATAAATGTTATTATTTTTTGTATTATTTGATGTAATTTAGTTATGAAAAAAATCTGTTCCTTTTGTTTTTATCCAGATCGAGATATTAAGATGTATTAAATGCGTTGCTATATTCTCTCTTATTTATTTCAAAATGTAAGCATTTATGGAGCTAAAACACTAATAAATTCTTTTTTTGTCTCACCTATAGACTACTGTAATAGTGCATATGCTGGCCTCCCCCAGAAAGAACTCAACACGATCCAGTCTGTCTTCAATGCTGCGGCGAGAATGATATATGGTGAGGATAAATATTGTCACATAACTCCGCTTCTATGGGATCGACTTCATTGGCTTCGATGCCCTGAAAGAATAGAATTCAAGATTTGCTTAACAACCTTCTAAGCACTCCAGGGAAAGGCACCAGCCTATATATCTGAACTATGTGTCCGACAAGACACAGGTGATAGACAGCTTCCTTTGAGGTCAGCAGATTTGAATGCTGCTAACTGATTAGTTGAACCCTCTCGGTCAAATAAACCCATGTACTATAATAATAATAATAATAATAAATGGATGATTTGTATAGCGCCGTTTTTGTGAAAAATCGCCTCAAGGGCGCTGTAACTACTATGATCGCGCTTTTCGAATATCCGGCCCGGTCAACTGGAATAAGCTTCCTCCAAATATTGCTAACCTCCGGAATTAGCAGAGTTCAAACGGGTCTGAAAAACAAAATTATACAAAAAATCCTATGCGATATAAAAAATAAATTCATTTACGTAGAAACAGAATTTCAGGGCATTTTTTTCTTTTGATCCTCCATAGCTCATTTAGTTGCGGTTTTCTCCTCCTTGTTTATTTAATTCCCTTAGTATCCAGTGAAAAACCATGTATATAATGTCGTATAATATTCTCTTGCTCTGTTGTTATTTGTACCTACTTTATATTTGATTATTTACACCCTTAGATTCTAAATTGTTATATTATAATATCTAAAATGTTCATCTAAGTGAGTCTGCTACTCGTGAATATTTTAAATTATGTTTTTAATTTGCATGCACGTAATATGCGAGTATATGTTATTTTCTAATTATATTAGGTTAGGTTATTTTTTGTGGATTTTCTTGATCTTGTGATATTTGTACTTTGCATTTGATTATTTATACCCCTAGCTTATTCTAAATTGTTATATAGTATTCTAAATTGTGCATGTAAGTGAATCTGCTGCTCATGAATATTCTATGTCTTAGTTTTAATTTGCATATACATATACTATAATAATAAATATACTATGTATTATATCTGTTATTTTACAATTATATTAGATTAGGTTAGTTAGTATAAAGCGCACTTGATATGAAGCTTCAGAAAACTGCGCCATAGAAATTTACTCTTATTATTATTCTTATCGATTATATAGTTTTACAGCACAGTATTTATATGCCTTTATGCCTAATATGCCTTTTTTCGTGGGTTGTATATTTTAATGGGATATTGAGGGTGTAGTTTGTCGAAGATCTTGTTAATATAATTGACTTTTAAGAAATGAAGGATTACAAAATTCGCGATAAGTAGTCTAATTGGAGTGACGACTAATAGCTTGAAACTTTAAAAATAATGATTATGGATTGAGGAGCAAAATATTATGGTCCTTAAAATTGTGCGTTGAAAGATGTTTTTTTTTAATAAAAACAAAATTCACATTTAAAGAACATTTCACGAAAAAGCCAACATTTCTTATGATAAGCAACCTTAGTTTTACGTAATTCTATTGCAGTGTCCGTAACTCGGCGCAGTAAAGCCTCTGGGTTCTGGGTGTAGCGATGAGTTTTACGGGTACTAAAACCGAGATCGTTAACTCGGATAACTGCTGCCTTTAGTTTCACGGACTAGAAATGCATGGACAGTGGAAATTTGTTTTTTTTTTAACGCACGGTACAAGAGGAATGAATAAATGTTTTGAAAATTGTGACATTAAAATAGTTTATTGTGTTATAAAATGTTTGAACATGAATGAAACAAAGATAATACCTATGTCGGAAAATGCTTTAACGCTTCTTATTTCATATTCGTAAAAAGCATTTACTTTGCGATTCACCATAATAATAATATTATCACATACGTTTATTTGAATAATTCTAGCATATTGAATAGCCAAGTAAATTTTTCTTGTAGTCCCACTCTAGATATTCTCCCAGTGAACCGCTTGGTTCCTCCTGCAAAACCTATTTTTACCATACTCTTTACGTTTGATAACTCCCCACTCCAACACCTGAATATTCATGTATGTCTGTCATTATTTTGTATCTTATATTAGTTTTAATATACTTCTGACGAAGGGAGGTACTTCCAAAACCGGTGGATAATTAATTGAAGTTGTTTAAAACAAACTTACTTCTTATTTCACGTCGAATTATTGTGCAATTATTGATTCAATACAGCCGAATGAAATTTTCGGTAAATATGGAGATGTTCATCATTTAACGCATTCATCGATTTAAAAAAATCTTTTAGGGTGGAAGAACTGCATGTTCATTTTTTTGTATTTATAGTTTAGATTGTATCTTAGATTACGCAATACTTTTACAAGAATTTGATCGCGAGTGTAGAATATCGTTGATCCATCCTCTCTGATGGTAGTAGGAAAGTTTAGTTTTGTTTATTCCGAACAACCTATATGGTTATGTATGATGTAATATTTAGAAAACATGTATTTGTCGCGTATCGGTTTTGCTTAAGTAAGAGTTTAACACCCTTAGAACAGAAAAATAATTAAAATTAATATAAATCGTTCACTTTCAATCGATTTATCGAAAGTTCATGTTTATAGGGAATTTAGAATATCAATTTTTACGTTTTTCTTTTCTCCGAACAACATTTTTTTGTAACTTCCTTCACCTCCTTCGAAGACTGATTCAATTGAGGAGATATATTTCAATTCATTATAGACTATTATTATTAAAAATTTTTATTTAAAAAAAAATTATTGACGTATATAAACCTCATTGTAATATTTAATTATTGAAGAATATGATGTTAACATAACCCAAATGAATCATGAAACCGAAAAAAAAATATCAGTCGCATCTGGGACTAGAACCCAGGATCTCTGTCTTTCCGGGACAACCGCTTTATCAACTTAGCTAATGAGACCAGTTCAATTTATGTCATCTTCATCGATATCATATCTCAAATTTAAGATTGTCAATATTATCCTCCTTTTCACCTCTCATAATAAATTATATGCGACTGATATATTTTTATTTTCTGCTGTTTTTCGGTTTCATGTTTCATTTAAGTTATGTTAATATTATCTTCTTCAATGATTAAATATTACTATTTCGTCAATAATCGCAAATTCACTATTTGGCCCAATTTTTTAATCAAATAAAACGAATAATCGTATTTTTATTTTACTACGTTATATATAATTATATAAATTTTTTAAGAGTTTTAATCAATGTATACTTTTTTTCTTAACTTTATTACTGCACTACCGGTTTCAAAACATCCGCGTCATTCACTAGCGTTCTTATAACTAATTTAAATTAAACAAGTACAGAAAAAATCAAACATTATTCGGTGAGGGTAGTGAGAGTGGTGATTTGGAGAAGGGTGGTCGGTGGGGGAAGTCAAAGTAACTAGGAAATAGGATTAACAAGTGTGATTTACAGGGTGCCATTATTTTGTTTACTAAATTTATTTTAGTATTGATTTATTTTTTTATTTCCGAAGTTTCTAAGGCACACAAATTAAAATATGTACGTAGTGATTAAAAACAAAATGTCTAGAAATTGTTACGCAGTTTATGCCCGAGAGATACAAAAAATATAACATTTTGTATATTTCACGTCATCATTTTTACCTTAATACCCAATTATTAACCACTCTCATCACTTATTGTTATTTTTTGTTCATGTTTATAATTTGTCTATTCTTAGATGTAATTACGTTTCATTATACATTGTATCCTGGTGAGGAAACCAATGATTTCGAAACATGTAGATATATATTTAATAAATTTTTAACAAAATATTTTTTAATTTGGTAATTATTGATATTTTTGTTAGAAACGAGCGTGATTACACAAAGGCGACCGATTCAGAGTCGCTGAGTTCGTATCTAGTCGATTATTACGAATCGATTATTATCGATTTATGAACGAATAAATCATTTCGAATTAAAGATTTCTAAAGCTGGATAAATAATTATGTTATATTTAACGAAAATATTTAAAAAAAAGTTAATTCAATTAAAAATCATTAACGAATTTTCACGTCTTCTTAAAGTTTTTGGCTCTACTTATGTACCTACGTACGGCCTCCATGGTATTATCAATTTGTTTATTCCGCGGATTCTCGAATCTGGGATTGGTAATGGAGTGAGGTGTCTACGTCTACATTATTATTGCAGAGGTTGAGAATGCGGAAGAATTTAAAGTGGATGCAGTACACTTCAATTCACTTTACGAGCTGAAATAATTGATTAAGGTTTTCGAGTGCTATTTAATTATTTAATCCGCGACGAATGAAATGTATTTAGACGATAATGCAAAATAATTAATTCAAAAACTCAAATCAAATTAAATGTGTTTTTATCAGTTCACCGCAAGCAAAAAAATATTTGCGTTCTATTTCATTCAAACAGATGGCGCCAGACGGTACGAAAAATATTTTTTTTTTTAAATTAAAATCAAATTAGCATAAGGAAGCTTCGCTTAATTGTAATTGAATTAACTCTCAATGAAAATATGACAGAAAATAAAAAAAAGATAATAAATGAATTCAAAAATTTGCTTTGCATTAATCACTTGATTACATAGATATCTACATGTTTCGCTTACGACATATTACTTCTTAGTAATTTGGCTGAAGGGTGCTTTTCTTTCAAAATCTTATATTTTATAAGTTTGAAATTTTGTACTTAAATACGTATATAGTATACTTCGTGTTCACCACTGTAAAATATGTAAATATCTTCCCTCATCAGGATACACAGTAAAATAATTTGTCATACAATTATTTTTTTAATAATTTTACTATTATTATTATTATATTATTTTGATGAGGGAAGCTTTGCTTCCGAACAATGTTGACATTTAAATATTAAAGTTTTTTTTTTATTTAATGTAAATCAAATTTAATATTTTTATAATTAAATTCTGCAAGTATTTTTAGTTTTTATTATTGTGAAAGCTGGTTCGGCGTTTAAGGCCATTTTCAAAAAGGACCGTTTTTTTACTTTCGCTGTCAAAACAATTATGGCACCCTAATGACAAGCAAGAATTCAGAAAATCATAACTTTATATAAACCCGAATAAGGCCGGGTACACATCAGCTAGTTTCCTATAAAACATATTTTTCCCAAAATATTTCCATCAACCCGAATCAAAATGTCTTTGATCTATTCAAAATCGTTTTAAAAGTCTCAAAAAAAATCTTTATCCATTTTAAATCCAATATACAATCAGGTACCCTTTGCGACCATTATGGTTCAAAACCCGACATAACATATCTTTTGTCCTCCTCCTTCATCTCCTTCACTTTTTCTAGTAGCAGATGCGTGCATTCCACATGGGCACATAAGCACTGCCCACCCTACCTTGCCGACATTTAAATATAAAATATAATTAAAATTTACAAAATTATGGCCAGAAATCAATTTAAAATTTCAGAAAGGGGCGCGAAGATTAGGAAAATCAAGAACTATATATGCAAAATGACGCACTTGTCGTATTCAAATATTTACTGTATTCTACGCAAAAATGTACATGTGTGCGCAATGCGCGTTTAAGGGAAGAATTGTTTGTGGTAGTATCGAAAAAGGCCATGCCTTTCGGTACAAATCACACATGCGGTAATTAGTGCCATCTGTTGGTACCCACCTCTTTTAATTAATGCAACTTTACTTATGAAATAGTTACCTTAGTTTGGTGGCTTTCTTTCACGCAATTGTGAGGTCGAAAAAAAAAGTTAATTTTGTATATCCATTTTTTATATACAAAGTATTTGTCCTATACTCGTATTATGCATAAATGAACCGGTTATTTAGATATTTTTTTTGGCAAGTAATCGAAACCAATATTTGCTAAAGCCAGCAGCTTAGCCATCCTTAGCAAAAAACTTTTTTCCTAATATCAATCACTTCGATATATTTCCTTCTACCCTCCTTGTTTAAAAATTGTGCACGGCACTTTGTAGTAGTCAGTTGCGGAAATATTTCTTCTATGGGAAAATTATCAACTTAACTTTCTTAACCAAAGAATCGAACATCTCACAATGGACCTAGAATCGAAGACCATACCTCTATGATTGATGAGCTTTGAACAAAACCAGTATTGAAAACATTTTGACATACGAATAACAAAAACATGTCATACCACTTCTGCCGCCTGCAAATACATCATTGTCAAAATATACTAAAATATGTCCATCACGTACATGAAAGCATCAAAGATGTCACTTTTCTAGCATCATCCAATATTTGAGTAACGCATTTACTTCCAAAGACAAGTCTTGGCAAGACATTATGCATTAAGTACTACTTCAAAACATACCTTTGAGCAAAAGTTAGTTAGAAGAACTAGTTGTAAGTTGTGAGAGGGTAAAGGTATAGAGGAGAATATTATAGAGCATGAATACGTAACCATTGGTCCAATACGAAAATAAAATTTTTGGAAAAATCTCGTTATGGTTAAATCTGGGTTACGTGAACCAAAAAAGGGTTTAAAATGATTCTGTTTCATCACGACAATGTTATAAAAATTATATTATTTTTTTTATTATATGACTTTGATGTGCGGGATATATTATATCAATTAGTTTATATTATTATTTGTATTTAGTAAATGATATGACTCACTTATGTTACAGGAGTTAATTAACATTATGTCAATAAAACAATTATACACTAAAGCAATGCTACCTTACATTCATAAATACAAAACACAAGAAATATGAACACACGTATTGGAAACAGTAGATCTCAGAATCAAAAACACATCCAACAAGCAACCACAAATACAACATCTGGACAAAAAAGCTTCTTATACTATGGTACTACGGTACTATGGTACCATAAGCTCTACAATAAAATCCCACTCTCCTTCAAAAATCGCAAAAATTATAATAAATTTAAAAATTAAGTAAACCCTAGATATGTTACATATAGATCTGATATAGAAAATATATTAACACCAACTACAGACTAACACAGAAACCACTCACCCGCACTTAAAACCCTCCACCTTACAATAATTTCTTTTTCAACAATCACATCAATTTAATAGAATTTAATTTCACATTTGAACCTTTGTTTAATTTTGGTGATTTCATACAGATGAATATTTTGCCAGTTGACATTTCAACATGATTAACGAGTAATTGCTTCCATGAGAATCGCTATTCACTTATTGATTTAAAATTCCCTTAGTATCAAAAACAGGGCAAAAGTAATTTGAAAAAAGTTCACTTATTTTATTGCCATTGTTTGCCACACTATAATTTAGGTACATTGTTTTAAGAATTGAGTTAGCCACATTCTTTGATTTTCTATAATTCGATAATGATTTTGAACTAAGGCGTACGGAGTCTTCAACAGAACAGACATAAGATAGGAATCATGTACGTTTTCCAATTTTAGCTCTGGCTCGAAGCTTTGAGAAACTGTCACAGGCTATTGGATTTCAATTTTTTTTTCTTCTATGTTTATCTTTGTATTTAATTTTATTGATAACAACACCAAAGTACCACATATGATATTTGTTTTTGATATATTTTATGTTTTTTTTTTATTTATATACTGTTTTTTTTTTATGTTTTTATTTTATATACTGTTTTTTTTTAATGTTTTTATTTTACATATTTGGTAACCCTTGTCTGTAAATTTTATGTTTTAAATAACAAGCTCCCGTTACACGAACTACAAAAAGGTAGTTTATTGGAACTTTTTGAATTGCATTTTTTTCTCTTGTAAAATTAAATTTAAAAAAGTCCCAGATGGGAAAAAAAGGAGGGTGTTTCTCAATAATAAGACACATGATTTTATATAAAAAATTAAACAGAGTCATTGCAATTCAGTATTTCCAGTGGGGTCCAGTCTATTAGTGATAATTCTTTAAGATAAACGCTTCTTTTGAAATTGAATAAAGAAGTTTTGAAGTTATCATTAATATTGTGCAATTTATTAATGATCTATTTTGATTGGTAGATGATGAACGTCAATTTTATAAAGAGCTAGGGCTGGTTGGAGACAATGCGTGCAATCAGAGATAGCTAAATCGAGTAGTCTTGTTATATTGTTGCCTGTTTGAGAAATTTTGAGATTCAAATAACTGTGAAGAATTGTGATTACTAAATGGTTGAATATAACCAGCATCATTGTGGGCGTTAACTGACCATACAATGGAAGGAATATTAAAGTTTCCTAGTACCTAACCCAGTGAGGTAGGTAATGTAAACCATACAATATGAGATAATTTTGTAACATATTTTATATTTAATCATGCCATATTGTATGAAACTGAACTAACTAACTAATTAACAAATTATCAGTTAGGTAGGCAGAGAGGATGGACCTCCAAACAACTCGACCTTGGCATACACTTCTTGCTTCATTCACATTCATACAACGCCTCATACATTCTCTTCTGTTATTCCGACTTCTGACATGGCCCGACTCGAGTATTTGATTCACTTGATCGTGCCATGTCTTCCTCAGACGTCCCGGCTTCTTCTTTCATTCACATTCGCCTCATATATTCTCCTTACACTGTTTTCTTCGTTCATTCGCTCTCCATGCCCAAACCATTTAAGCGTCCCTTTCTTAATTTTGCTATTACGCATACATCAGCCTTGCATTCTTCATGAATCTCAATATTTTTCACACGATCATACATGATTTTAACACACATTCGTCTCAGAGATCTCATTTTTAGAGCATTCAGTCTACTTTCATCCTTTTTCTGCCAGTTCCATGCCTCAATGCCATACATCAGGGTCGGTATCAGCAATCTATTGTGGACTGCCAGTTTCGCTTCTTTGGACAACTTTTTGTTTGAGCCAACCGCGTTCACTCCTCCGTTAATGGAGTTTCCTGCAGTCACCCTTCTTTCAATATCCCTATCAGTCTTTCCATCCCTCGTAAACATACTTCCTAAATATATAAATTCATCGACCTGCTTCAAGTATTCATCATTCACAACTATATTGCATACTGTTTTCGCAGTCTCTCTTTCAGACACCATGACTTTTGACTTACTTCCATTCATCCATTGCTCATACACACTTCGTTAATCTTAGATAGGGGGAACTGTAGATCTTCCATACTGTTTGCAAACAGGACCGCATCATCAGCATACAACCGGCAACATACTTACAGATTACTCATTTTCGCGCCCATGCCCACCTCTTTCAGTTTTTGCTCACAATGTATTACGGTATTTCAATAAACGTCGGTTTCAGATAAACTGAATTGAAGTGTGAGAAATGCTGTGTGTTTAAATAATTATTTAGGCATTAAAAATTAAATAAATAATTATCGAATGACTGAAATCTGCATAACGATTCAATAACTACTAACCAAAAATTAATCAATGTAACATATAACTTCTAATTTTTTATGAAAAAACGCACATTTCTTATAACTCGAGATAAAACACCAGACAAACATATCTATAGGAAGCCTACCAAAGAAATTTATAATTCGTTCAATTATATAAAGTAATCAAAATAATTTATTTTTTTAAATCCTTAAAAACAAAAATATTAACCTGATAAGAATTACAAAAAATTTAGGACCGCTATCTCCAATCAAGCTTATAATTTGGCCAAAATCAAAAGTTTTCAGAACAAACGCACAACTTCGCCGTTTGTAGATTTGCCGAATAAAAAGATTAAGAACCCGGGTTTTAGTTGCGTAGAGGAGGAGGAACATAGTATTAACCTGTAAAATAATTGTCTATAGAGTCTATAGTCAGTATTCCAGACAACAGCGAGCCGTGTACTACCAGAGAAGGTTCTGTAATTGCAAATTCAGTTAAGAGGGCACGGGAAGTCAATTTCCATGCAAATTTCAACCAATTATTCCTTCAGAAGTTGGTCGAAAGTGCTCCGCGGTAACTTGAAGCGTTTTTACGTGGAACTGTACTGAATGTTAAGCTAAATTTGCCTCCATTCAACTCTTAGAACCTGATTTCGCATTGAAAACGGAATAACATCCGCTAAATTGAAAATGGAAAAGTTTTCAAATAAATTTGGGACCATTGAGACACGAATGCTTTGAAACATTCAAAAGGGAGGTTATTTTTAATACGGTTTTAGTAAGTTTAAAGAAAACTTGTTTAAAATTATTTAATGGAAAAAGTGTATGCTTTATAATAAATTCTTACAAATCAAAATAAACGAAAGTTAATATTTTTATACGGTTTGTAGAGGTTAGAAAGGTAATTTCAAACAAATTCACCAAGATGCACAAAAAACTACACAAATTCACACAAAATTTCTTACAAATTCACAAAAATTTCACATAAATTTCCAAATACGTACAAATTCTGAAATCGATTGTAATATCATTTTAACCACTTTTTTTCATCTCATTTTTTATTCACTTATTTAATACCACATCATACATAATTACATAATATAGATATATTTAACATTTTTTAACATGGTACAAACAATATATAAGTAGATACTAATAATGTTTATTTTTATTTTTATATTCTTAATATATCTCTCTAATTAAGATATCTCCTGTGTTTGTATATTTTCGAGAGTACTACTATAAACATGCGTGTACCAAAACAGATACCTATTCACTAATTGCAATGAGATTAAAATAAACAATACTTATAATTTAAAAAAAGAAGAAAAAATCGTGTATGCTTACATACGAGTACGTACTTAATAAAATAATTTACTGTTTTCGTAAAATGTACCGTCATACCAATTGATGTATTTATTAATTTATAAAATAAATGTTTAATATATCTATCATAAGCACACAAAACAGTTAATTATATTCAAAGAAATAATTTTTTGAAATGCCGATCGGATACGCCGGCATTCAACGGAAATAAATGTTGCAGTTCCGATGGGCAATTTGGACGCACAAAAAATTATTTTATGGCAGGGAATGAGTAATGGTTATTTATTGTGTTAATATTTTGTCCAGGCGTTGAGTCCTAGACCGATTGCCGTTTCTTCTCTTCGGCCGTTTTCGTGATGTTTTTAACTGAAGCACTATTATTCAATGCTAACTGGTAAAAACTTGTGTATTGGTATTAATAAGGTACTTACGGTTTGCGGAAATGGATGAGTATCACTCAATTTGTTGCTTCTACGACACTTTCGCTCTTAATTTATGTTTTGTTATGCGTGAGGATAAATGAATAGATTTTAAACCCTTTGTCGGCTGAATACGAATTCACAATAACTTGAGTTTATTTAAAAATGCCAAACTATAACTTTTAGTCGAATTAAAAATCCAATTATGTATCAATATTGCATCAACAACATTCACCTAAAAAGAGATGAGCAAATAAAAGACCTTGGCATAATTTTTGCCAGCAAACTAAAATTTTTTCCTCACATACATGAAATACCTAATAAGACTATGAATTGTTCGGAATTTATTTTGAGAACGGTGAGAGATTTCAAATTAATTAACTCTTTTAAATTATATAAAACTATTTACCGGATAAAGTGAGAAGTAATTAAGAGTATAATTCGACTCCATTTTATAAGATCCACCAACAAAAAATTGACAGAGTGGATAAATTTCTTCGATTTATTTATTACAAATTATGTATTCTAATCGAAAATCTTAATAATGCCCTTTGAATGGAGGTACTTAATTTAACCGATTTATTATCAAAGCGCACAGTGAGCGTTTTAGTATGTGTCTTCAAAAAAGCAAATGGCAGATTGGACGCCCTGGATTACGATTAACCTACCCGTAATACGAGGCAGAAGGCTCTTTATAATAATCCAGCGTCTTCAAATAATTATTTCGAGAACTTTCCCATTCAAGATTGCACAGACTCGGTAATGAGTATAGTTCAGTTGATGTTTATCGTTACAAAACTGTGTCTAAGCTAAAAATCAGTGTAATTGATTGTTTAAAAAAAAAATTAACTTTTTTCATGCTTACCCTTTTTATCGTTGTATTTATTATGTTATGTTTCTATAAAACACCCAATCGAGCGTAATAGAGGTTTGTTGTATTGTAAACACGCTTTACAACTATTCATGTTTTACAACAATAATTATAAACCTGTTGACCACCTGTTAATCTCCATAAAACAGTTGTACGCTACGCTATATTACAGAGAATAAGATGCATTACAATGAATGAAAAATGGTAAAAAACATTAATAGATAGACAAGTATTTGAAATAACAAATAGTAAAAGTAAATTAGTATTTGCATTGAGCCGTGGTCGTATTAAGTTAAGGGATTATTACTTGTACTGTGGTTTTCGGTTTTACGCTCAATTGCTCAATAACTGCAGTTGTAATTTGTCTATGTGGATTTGAAGTAATGCATGTATTTGAAAGATTCTATTTAATTTACCGGTTTAAAAATCTGGAAATTATTTTAGTATTTAGTATTTGGTGGTTGTGGAATTATTTTATTGAGTCTTCTTAACATAATTTTCGGTGGGGCTAAGTTGGTTTTATATGCTCCTTTCCAGTTTATTATTTCATATTGTAGAATTGATTGGGGCTTGCAGTCCATAAAGGCCCAAAAGGTGTCCCTACCCCTAGAAATGAACCATAAAAGAAAGACGAAAAAAAAACTGCAACAAAATTCTCGCAATCATTTTACATGAATAAATTGCTTCCATATGAATTGTTTTTTCTTTTAAATTTCAACTGAATTTATGGCAATGCACTAGACTTCCTTAATCAAGCTTTTTTTCCGCATACATTCCGCAAACTACGTCTTGACATACCGCATTCACTAAAAACTGCGAAATAGTAAGACTGCTCCAATCGTAATTTTTGCATTAAAAAACCCTTTCTCACCCAGAGTAATTTTAAAAATACACGAATTTTGAGAATTATTTACAAAGTAAGTACTAACCCTATTCATTCATTCTTTTTTTAAATGATTTAGTGATCTTTCCCTGGCAACATAATTTTTTTTCGTTGGGTTGGATGCGCTGCGTATACACTTTATATCATAAACAAAAACCAATGTTCGCTCCTTTTGGAATTCTGTGATTCGACTTCTCTACTACCGTAAAACACACAATGTTTTTATTGTTATTTCATTTGTTTTATTATTTTTATTTAAAGAATAATGTACGCTTTTACATATTACAGGCAAATTCTAAACAAAAAGTATATATTATATATGTTTTTATCGTCCCAAAATTTCTCAATGTATATGCAAATAAAAATAGTTTAAATGTAATAACAATGTTTCATTTGTCTACATACTAATTAATTATTTACTAGTCAGAGCCACAGTCATTTTAAAATGACATTGAATACTTCTTAAACAATAAGTAAAAAAAAAATTTTAATATACTAAAAATTTGCTAATAATTCCACTACACGCAATTCAACGTAATTTTTTTTTTTTTTAAAGTAATTAAATTGGGTGAGAAACGGTTTTCCACCAAAGGTTTCACCGTTTCTAAAATTGGCATTTTTTTTTTTAATTTCCAACACTACCGATAGGTTAGAAACTAACATGAATAATTCTAATATTATAATATACAATACCTATGTCCATCGTTTGAGAGTGTCTTTTGACTTTTCTCTATTACTTTCTAATACGCCGTAGGGTTTCAATTACGCATACATTGTCAGTTTTTAAGAAATGTGAGAGTAAGAATAGAAAAATAAGAAAACTTTACACAGCCTACCTTTGGTCATAGATCAATGTACGCCACTACCAGTGGCATAGGTTTATGTAGAATATTTCTTAGTTTGTAAATATATAATAAAGTTCACGTATAATTTTAATAGTTGTTAATACTTCTATTTCATATGATTTGATTATAACCATTTTTTTACACGTTATCTGCCATTCTTAATAACTTTCCGATCATATTTAACTACATTGTATCCATAATCTGTCTACTAAATTAATAGATTATGTATTAGTCTTCTGATTTTTGACATTAGCTTCCCTCGAATGTCTTTAGATTTATCGATTTTTTTTTCTTTCATCCTCTTTCATCTGTCGGTAGTTTTCTTTTGGGCATGAATCCATTAATTTCATCTTTAGATGGCCCCTCCTTAATTTTCAAAGCAAAAATGAAATCGGATTATATTTGTTTTCCAACAGTTACCAGTTAGTCAAGCTAAGTAATATACATAACCAACGTACCCCCACTTAAGTGTAGAGATTCTGTGATGGTTAAAATCAACAACCTTTGTATACTTAATCTGAAATTATTTTCATATTATTGCAATACCAGCAACCCAAACAGTTTCAGCCATTTCGCAAATACTTGCGGTCAAATTCAATAAAGGTTTTGTGTTCACTCCAGCAAAAAAACTAGCCCTTCAATAAGTAATGGGCGCGATCCTGGAGGAAATCAAAGGGCCAAGGTGATTTAGCACAGGACTTTCAGGCTGCTTGGAAACCGGACATAACCGTGGGGCTGTCCGGGATTGTCTTGATGGACTGCGGACAATAAACAGAAATCAACGCAATGCGGTTCGCTCTAAACTCGATAGTGAAAAGGAGAAAAAAAATATTTGTATATTTATTATTTTTTGTGGCCAAGGCCAAATTTATAAAAAAAGTATTTAGGTACTTTCTTAAAGCTTGTGTGCTCTTTCAGTTGACATTTTAATTTCAATTTAAATTTATATCGGATACTTAAATTCATTAGTAATATAAAAGGTTGATGATTTCATAGAATGAATTTTATTCCACTTTTTTAATTGTTTGATCGTACCGATTTCAGCCATCTTCGGACTGGTACATACTCGTATATAGAGTGTTACAAGATTTATTTTCTGTATGTAGTCTATCAGATATCTACGTCTTGTTGCACTCTGTATAAAGGTGAATAAGAATAAAAAACATCTATAAACTTAATAAATGATTTAAAAATTACTTTGTATTTACCACTTTATTAATTTACACATATCAACATGTTTCGAAAGCGATGCTTTCTTCATCAGGAATGTATAGAATACTAAGAAAATAATACATACCCAACAAACATTATCAAGTGATTCCTGAGCTTATTTTTAGTTAAAAATATAGATTTTTTAAATTACCCATACATAATTATCGAATGTTTACCGATTTTTTTAGATTTTGTGATGAAAAAAATAATAAAAATACACGGTGACCAATATGCAATTGATATTTTTATCTCCGAGAAAACTCAGGATTCACAGGTAAGGTTATTTGGCGGGTAAGTCCTGTATGTTTAATATTCATCAATAGCTAATCTATTGGCTTTGCATACATCAAGTACATCGTACGTTTTCTCACCATTTGATAGCTTTTGCTGCTTCAGATTCAGGCAAACAAACAGGTTAAAAATTTTTGTAATACAGATTTCTTAACTATTTTTTTATTGTTTTCAAAATAACTCTACACAGGAGGTTGATTATTTTCACAATACTCTACATATATCATTTTTGGGGATGCTGTATGGTGGGTGTTACAGGGAGAGGAGTTTTTAAGAGTCAACCAAGGTCTTGAAGAGCCCATGTTGTTGTAGGGAGGAAACACAGAGGCCGGCAGATCATTCCACAGCCAATCTGAAAAACAAGTCGTAAAAATAACCCGTTCTCATGCGACAAATATCATCCGTATGCATTGGGGGCGCATTTGGCATGTTTCCTGAATATGCACTGATCAATAACACCAGTTCATCAGAGAATCTTCCATTGAAATACCGGTAGAACAAGGACAGCATTTCCACCTGACATCTGTTATCCAAAAATTGCTATTCGTTTGTTAAGATAGGCGAATGGAATAGAATTAATACTTGGAATGCTTAATTTATTGTCAAGTACCTGTTTTGCTATTTAGTTTTCTGAATCATCGCATAACAAACTTGAATTGTCTCAAGTGATTCATAAGACCTATCTATATTCATTATAAAAGGCGTTAATAAAACCTGAAATTCTTTCAAGATATTTCAGGAATCTTTCAGTACTTAAGACAACAAATCTGTTTTAACTTAGAAGGATGTTCATTTCGCTAGTGTATTAAGTCTTATACAATTTGAAATGAAACAAATCGCAATATTCACCTCAAATCCCAAGTCGAGATCTCTTTATCCCCGTATTGGTATGCAGATAACGTTCGCAATACCTGCCGGCGGCCAGAAGGGATTGTGCTGAGTGGGTCCTGACTGGAGGGTTGGGGTGTTGAGATGCTATTTGATAAAAGACCAGGAATAGGGGGTAGGGAGAAGAAGGAGGAGAAAATCGTAGCGAAGGAACTGAAGTAGATGAATCAACTAGACCCAATTAATTGATCCTTGTTATACGATTCACTTGAAAACTCAATTGAAGTCAATTGATTCCTAATTAATCGATCGAATGCCAGTAGTGAACATTTACTTTTACTTGGTCGTATTTGGGTGTTCACATTTTAGTACAAATTATTATATGAAGTAAATCGTGATCTAGTCTGATTAAGTTTATTCATGACTATGAGTAATTCTTAGTAGATTTTATATGTATATATATATATATATATATATATATATATATATATATATATATTTCCAATGTGTACACTTCGAATAATATATTTATCATAATTTCTTCAAACGATTTGTAACTTTGTGGCGTTATTATTAATTAAATAATTAAAAATATACTTTGTATACACCACTTTTATTGAAATATATAAATATTTCTACATGTTTCTAATAAAAAAAAAAATTAAATTAGTTTTAAGTTAGTAGTTAAACTACTTTAATTAATTTTTGTTTATGTTCATAAATTGTGTATTCTTAAATTATTGTTCTAATTTTTATCATTTGTCTATACTTATTTTTTAGTATTCATATATTCCTGAGGATGAAAGCATTGCTCTCGAAACATGTAGAAATATTTATATATTTTAATAAAAGTGGTGTATACAAATCACTTTTTTTAACTCACTATAAAATCACTATAAAATTCATTCCGACTTCATTGAAAGAATTCAATATAAATTTCTAAGATATGTCAATTATAAACTCGGTTTACCTATTGAAACTATAAATTACAATCACTTAATGAAAGAACTAAAATTATTAAAACTATCAGATAGAAGAATTGTTTCTGATTTAACTTTTATTTTCAAAATTATTAATGGTTTTATAGACAGCCCTGATATCGTCAGTTTAATTACATTTAATATTCCAACTAGAACTACCCGATCTAAAATTTTATTCAATTGTAACAATAATCCCAGAACTATGTCATTCAAATATTCACTGGTACCTCGACTTCACACAATAGGTAATACATATTCAGATATAGTAGATATTTTCAACTGCTCTGAATACAAGTACAAGCAAACGATTATTGCACACATCCTGGATAATTATTGAAATATGTGTCTAGAGTATAAGTAACGGTGAATGTATGGTATGTTTTGATTTTTCGCCTCTGGAACTTATTACTTACAATGGTACATACACTATGTTTTCCTGTATATGTTCGATATATATGATATATTATCTTTGAACCTATTGTGATGTGTTTTGCACCTGTTTATTATAACTAACTTTATATGTAAAAGCCCATATAGGGCGTATATTATACAATAAATAAATAAATTATTTAATGGATTTATCATTACCTAAATATATTGTAAGGTATGGAATTACCACCTGTGAAACAAATATCAATCATGTTCAATCAATGCACCATTCTTTGGTTAAATTAAATATCATAATATAGATAATATTAGCAAATCTTGAACATGAAGTATGATATCGGTGTAAATGGCGTAAATTGAACTGGTCTCATTAGCTAAGTTGGTTAAGCGGTTACCCCGGATAGGTAGAGGTACTGGGTTCGAGTCTTTTTAAAAAAAATCTTTTTAATTTCTGTTGTTTTTTCGGTTTCGTGGTTCATTTGGGATGTGTTAATATTATCTTATTCAATGATTAAAATATTACAATGAGGTTTACAAACTTCAATAAGTTATAAAAAATAAATTGAATACTAAAAAGTAGTTTGTTGGGACGTTTTTCGTGTTTTTGTAAAATTTCTTGAAGTTAATAAAAAAAATTAAAATCATTTAATTTGGAAAACATAGTGTTTAATTTGATTATTCTTCGTTTTCCACTGGTGACTTCTACTTTCGATGGTTGACTAATATAAAGTCTAACTTTATCCTGTTCGCCCTGCAGAGCGGCCCGGAATAACTCATTTTATTATTTCAAGATTTTTTTTTTAACTTCTAATCGAAGACAAACTAATAGAAAATTAAGTGACGGGACAGTGCGGGACAACCAATAATGGGGGACTAAAATGAAATTTTAATAGTTAAAGTTAGCAGTCCGGAGCGAAGTTAGCAGTCCGCAGAGGAGTTCTTTCACCAGTTCTAATGTATTATTGTGATGCATTAATCTGTCAGAAATAGTACGATAGTAGACTAAATGCAGTAGAAAAAAATATCTGCGTCGTATGTTCAGTAAAACCACGAATGATCGTTTAACGTTTGAAGTTATCCAAAAGTCATGCAAGGCAGATATGAGCGCCATGAACAAGATTAATCTGTGGCGAAAATGAAAATTTTAAGATAGAAAATAACAGACGAAGGGTGAATTGTTGAAATGAGTGTCTAAAAAAATTACACGACTGTCCTAAAAGAAGAAATCCTCATAGTTAGACGGTCAAAGAATGTTTTATACTATTGGATTTGTATATTCTGTACTAAATAAAATATCTAGTAAATATGAGATCTCTTTGGCGAATGTGAGTTAAAACCATGTATGATCGTGTTAAAAATATTGAGATGAATGTTAAAAATGAATGTGCGTCCCGGGATCGAGTTGTTTGGCGGTCCATTCTCTCTTCCTACCCCTGGGGAGAAACAGCGTGATAGTTTATTAGTAGTTCGTTAGTTAAATCAAACAAATAATTTTTTTTAATAAGACAATATGTTGGTACTCAAGTAATTTGAAGAAGTGTAGACGTCCCAGGATGGCATGATATGATCAAATGGATTAAAGACTCGGGTCGTGTCAAAATTCGATAATATTAACAAATTTCAAATGATATACCAAACAAAAAATACACGAAACGAACCCAGGACCTCTGTCTTTCCGGGGCTAGAAAACACATAGTAGGTTCCATCTTTTATTAATTCTCATATTGATGGCAGTTATTCTTATGTAGGAATATAATGTTATATCCGAATTTATTTGCAATCTAGATAGTCTCTTGGATATACACCTATCCGATTTTTATTATATGGAATCCCTTTTGACTTTTTATAAGTCTATATCGATTATTTTATTTATTGGAAAGACTTATTGTAAACCTCTTTATAATATAATCATTGAATATAATGTTAAAAAATCCCAAATGAAATACAAAACAGTAAAATACACAGAATGACAAAGATAAAGAAGATATTGAAATGTATGAAAGTCAGCGACATATGACATTTCATCCTGTCTGCATGAAACTGTAGATATATCGCATCATGATCTTCTATTCCTTCTCACAACATCATCCATGGGCCATATTTCCATTAAAAAAACCTTACGTTTCGGTTCCTTATAAATAAGGGAAGGCTTTTAATATTCATATTTACGTTATTCTATAGAAACAGACAACAAAAACATGTCGCAAAGTCGTTTTACGCAACATTGTTTGCAGGTACACACTTCCATTATTATTCAAAGCCCGTCTAACTAAATATGGCTTTTGGAGTCTCGCTGTGTCCGGCTTTCTATTTCGCATCTAAGTGTTTGTGTTGACTGTTGGCTGTTTGCTGCAAATGTTTGTCTCACTACCGCTCTTAAGCCAGCCCGGCTCTGCTGTGGGTGTGGACTGGGGACTAGGCACTGGCGCAGACTACTGAGGAGGAAAAGTCTATAATAGAAGGGTCTAGATATGGTCTGCGTGGAATACCGCAGAAGGTGGAACACTGGATAGGGAGGTTTCTGTGGGAGGTGGGCGCTAAGGGTATACGCAGGACTGAATTGTGATAACAAATCGCAATTGATATTTATTTATTTACCTTTTTGTTATGATTTTGTCTATGCTTGTTATTTGTCTATGATTACATATGATTATGTTGTGTAGTATAGATTGGATCTTGATATTGAAAGTATTACTTTTGAAACATGGAGATATTTATTTATTAAAATGGTGGTTTAAAAAATATATATTTTCTTCAATAAATGTGCAATTATTCTGCGTTGTAATTATTAAAAAAAAATTGTAAGAAATACTTTGTGCATATAAAAGAAAAATGTTTTTTTTAGGGAAGTTTCGCTTCTGAAACAGGTTGATCTTTATATGTTAAACAGAAGTTAACCAAAAGTATTTTTTTAACATTTAATTAAAAATTATGACATAAACTGAATTTGCTTCTACCGAAGAAGAAATACTCAAATTAATTTCAATTAATTGTTTTATAAACGACTATTAAATAAATAAATATAATAATAATAATTGGATTATTTCTATAGCGCCGTTTTCGTGGGAAAATCACCTTAAGAATATCAACATTTTTAGAAATCGATGGCTCCCTCATCACGATACAAAATACACAGAAAAAATGAAGACATAAGCATAGACAAATAAAAATACATTTTTTTTGTCGTCAACAGAAAGGAAAAAAAATACAGTAAAGAAGACATTTTTATTTTACAAATTGAAAACGATGATCAAAATAAAAAAAATGTACATTAAATTTTCCATAGATTTAAACGGTTTTCGTAGATTCTGAAAACAACCTAATATAGAAAATAAAATAACTAACTAACCATAACGCCGTTTCTCCACAGGGCAAGGACCGACCGTCAAATAACTCGATCTTGGCATACAGTTCTTGCTTCAATCACATTCATACATCGTCTCATAGAATCTCTTCTGTTATTCCGACTTCTGACATGGCCCGACTCTAGCAGACTAATATTTTTTTTATTTAAGTTTTTAATCCAGAAGGCCTGGATCGGTAATGCAAGCCCAGTCTGCCATATGACATGAAATATTTACAATATGAATAGAGAAATGAATGTAATAAATAAATAAAGTAATAAATAATTAAAAAATATTAATAATAATAAAAAAAAGTTAAATAATAATATAAAAATCATATGAGAAGAAAATGTGAAAAGAAATAGAAATTAAAATAAAAAAAATAATTGCAAAAAGTTAATTACATCAAAATATAAGTAATAAATTGTTAAACATAATAGATAATAATAACAGAATAAATTAAATTAATTTAATTTAATAGATCGTCTTCAGGGTGGCAGTCGCGTCATCAGCCACGACAATGGCGTCGGTTGACTTCTGTGTCCTGCCTCAAAAGCTGGCTAGTCGGTGGCGAAGTAGGGCTGGGAATGAGTGGACTCTCCCTTTAGTGAACATCGTAGAGGCACTGCAGAACCTTGCTTGCAGAAGTTGCCCGTATGCGTTGTTGTAGCATACCCTCAGCTTGTCCCATTGCGCTGCTGAGTATTGCGACCACAACTCAGATGTGTATTGGGCAGTGCACTATGTCTTAAAAATCATTTTCCTGACATCTTCGCTGCAGTGGTAAAACCGCCTTGAGAGCATTCCGGCGGGTATATTGGTGGCTCTTCTTTGTCGTTCCATATCGTTCATGTCTTCTGTAAGGATATGCCCCAGGTATTAGACCTGCGAGGCCACAAGCAGTATATTTCCTTCTAGATAGATTGGTGGGATATTTAGTGGCTCCTTCTTGTGTTTAAATACACCGACATTTGATTTTTTTGAGTTGTACAGTAAGTTATGAGAGTTTGCGCACTCTTCACATAATGGACTTGTGATTTCCACTTTCTATAGGTGACCCTTTACCTTTGTATAAAAGCATTATCACGGCTTTCCTCCAATCTAATGGCGTATAACCCTCCTCTAAACACAAGCTAAAAAAATATAGAATTATATGGCTATCTCCTTAGCACTTTTAATTTAATCGTTCTTTTTATTTCATCCATGCTGATTTTGGTAACATTCACCCCAATGTCATTCATACCTGATTCGTCACTGGGATCACTATCAGTCAGGTTGCTTTCAAAAACCTCTTCAAAGTATTTCATCCGTCTCACTTTTATTTCTTTCCCATTAGTTAACATTTTTCCATCTTTCGATTTTGTTACTTTCGTGTATCCGCTTTCTGGACCATTCCGGAACTTTTTGACCTTCTTCACATTTTTATTATAGTTGAAAAAACTCATGGCTGTACCTAGATAGTCCACTAGATTTTCTTGTATGACACCAAATATTCTTATTAAGGTCATCTTTAGAAAATGTCCAATACCTGTTGATATTCCTAATAACCAGTCATCACTCTGAACATCGGTGTTAGATAGTCGATATATACCGGTGACGTGCATTGATCTATGTAATGTCTGTAGTTTTTTCTGGTAGGAATTGTACATGGAATATTTGAAATTGGCCATTGTATTATCATTTTCCATCGATTCTTGTAGCGATATGAGATGAAATATGATCATACAAATTCCTTAGCTATTTGTGTATAAAATCATTTGATAAAGATTAAGAGAAACTCTTCATCAATATATATCATCTTTTGTTTTCCTAAAATTCAATCGGTTCTAAATTCTTTCCAAACTTTCATTTCTTTAAATTGGAATACTCGTATGTTTGAAATAAAATACTAAATTGAATTCTCTTTATCATTTTTAAAATATTAGCTGAACAGCCACTCTTCAAAATTTCCATCTCAACAAAGGCGTTTCATATTTAGATGAGTAATTCATCAACACCATTTATAACAAACGTTTATATATATATATATATATGTAATAAAATAAATAAAATGAAAATCCTTAAGAGGAACGGCTGCGCCTCCAGTTTCATACATAACCTAATTTTGGATTTGAGGTGAAAATACCCACCCAAACGGAATGATATTTTTTTTTTAAATTAAATGATAAGTAAATATCTAGTACGGGTAAGAAGTTTTTTTTTCAATTATGAGGTATATGCCATGAAAAAATGAATTTTCGTAATTTTAGAGGCAACTTAGAAAATTATATTCGGGTTTATCGTATTTTTTTTTAAATTATCCTAATTGCTATGTAAATATAATTACGTAAATAAAAATATAAAACCAAAATTCTAAAAAAAAAGGTTTTTACGGTCGATATTTTAAATTACGTACGGAAATTTTATGTTCCAACTTAAATTGGTCGTTTATAATTTAATTTAAAGTCCACTGTAACGCTCATACTAATATATGTATTTTTTATTATTTTATAGTTCATTACATTTTCAAAATAGACAGCGTAAAACTTTTTTTTAATCGCCGTTAGTCCTCAAATAATTGTTAAAGATTTCTCTAAAATAGCGAAAAATCAATTGCTTTAATGGCTTATATTTCATAATGTAAGACAAAAATAAAAAATATTACTTCTCATCTGTATTAGATATTTACTATACCTTTTGATGAAAAAAAAAGATCATTAGGTTTAGGTGAGCATTTTGGCCTCTAATACAAAATTAATTTATGAATGAAACAGCCCGCGCACCCTTTCCTCTTAATACGAATAAAATACGAAAAATAAATAAAAAACGCACACTTTAAAATTAAATTACAAAGGGGAAAAACTATTTCAGTCACTGGAGAAGCAAAATATGTCTTTTAATTAATATTTGGTAAAAATAAATATTTTCGTCTCTAACATTTTGCGCCTTTAACAGGGCCATCTTGAATGCTCATGTTGATATTACTGAATAATCAAGGGTTAGCGGCTAGCGTATATACGAGTACTATTTACTAACCCAGTTAGTTACTAATTGTGTATATTCGTAGAATACTCTATTGCGACCCTGTTGGTTGAAGAAGGGTTTGGCGAGGGATGAAAGAGGAGCAAAAGGTGGAGTACATGGAAAATGTGGGAAGAGTCGAGAGGAGAGTAAACCTGGCGGGATGAATGGCGCCGAGTGGCCGTGGGGGGGGATTGGGGGGGGATTGGGGAGGGGCTAGCACGGTGAACGTATCCCACCTTCTCAACCAGAAAAACACTCGCTGGTAATAATGCTATTCAAACCACTACGGAACAATGCGATTCTTCACTCGAAGGGGCTATTTTTATATTTTCTTACCAGGAATGTTAAACTATAGCCTTGGTTTTATCAGTTAAATATTTCGGCTAACTATAGATAGTCAGACAAAATTAAAAACTGAATAAGTATTTTTAAACTCCTCGGCGGTAAACGGTCACTTTTCGGAGAAAAATTGTAAAAAAAATATTTAACATTTTTTTTTTCAAATAATAATATATTAAAAAGTCTTGCTATTTCGGCGTAACCTTTTTTCTCTGTTCTGATTGAGGGATAGTTTTCGACGAATGTATAAGCGGTATGTTCATATTAGTAACATTATTTAATGTATAATATTTGCACCCTGTTAGAGATAAGAGGATAGTATTTGCAAATATTGCACAACACGTAACGGACAATTTTATTATTCGAGTAGACAACTGTTTTTTACAACTTAGTAGAAATTTCAACTATTCCCTCATGGGGATGATTGCGAATTTAAAATACTTTCGTTAACTTATAAATTACAGACAAAAAGAATTATTCAGAATCGAAACATTTCATTGCTTGAAATGGCTTTAGCAGTGTTTATTGGTCAGATCTATAGAGACATGTATCTACTTCCAATTTTCCACTTTATCTTTATCTTCCCCACTCCCTTCAGCCAACATACCCCTTTCAGGGGGATGCCTTAGTACCACAATTCATTTAAAATATTACTTTTTTACTCGTAGTTCTGTATTTTAAAAAGTAATATTAATAATAACGTTTTTTTATTACTTTTCTTCAACTCACGTAAAAAGACTTTGTGGAGTCATATTTATTAAATTAATAACGATTACTTAGTTAAAAACTACTGTATTTAATACGTAAATATCTACATGTTTCAGGAGCAGGGAAGAGGGATAATCTAAATATTTGAAAAGGGGAGCTTTGCTCCTGAAACATATATTAAATACAGTGATTTTAAACAAAGTAATTATTATCAAATCAATGAATAAAATGATATTAATATAACCTAAATGAAACATGAAAACGGAAAAAAAAACAACAGAAAATAAAAAGATTTCAGTCGCATCTTGGACTCGAACCCAGGACCTCTGCCTATCCGGGGCAACCGCTTTACCAGCTTAGCTAATGAGGCCATATCATCTATCATATCTCAAATTCAAGATTTGTCAATATTATGCGACTGAAATCTTTTTGACTTGAACCTCTTTACGTCTTTTTGTAGATAGTTGAATGTATACATTTTCGCAGTCCAGATTCTCATGCGCCGATTCAGCGTTGTTCGGCGTTGACATAATTAAGCGGGGCTTAAGTTCGGGCATAGCCCAATTTAACCTAACCTACGCTGTGGTATTAAGTTAAAACTTTTACTATTCCGACCTTACGCGCCGCGAATATTTTACACCGCGTTTAAATGTAAGTTTTTTTTTAATTCAAGGAAAATATATGTTCCAAGTAGATGTGAAAATGGCGATAATGGAGTTCTATGAATTATAAATAATAACTATAAATAAGGTTTTTTTTGAAGTCTTACAAAAGTAAGCAATCTGATTTTCGACTATTTAATTAAATCATCTTAGAAATACGGCATCATTAATGCAATCGGAATTAAAAATGATATTTTTTCAAGGATAAAATGATAAAGCAGCATTAATGAGGAACCGGCGAATTCCTAATTCTGAATGGATTATTGTGAATGGACACTAAATACTCCGCGGGGAAAACAGAACCCAGAGTTTTATGCAGATTAACAACTGAATTTCAGTCTGTATATTGAATGCATTTCAGAATGCAACCTTTGCCGGCTGTTTTAATGCAATTTAATTAATATGCAAATACTGGAATATCTAACACCGGTAAATAGAAATAATTCGAGCATTCGTTATTTTACGACTTCAAGTGGAGAGTAACTCTTTCGTTCAGTTTGATGAATATTTATAAATCCATGGAGGCGGTGGTGGTCTCAGGGGCAAATAGGGGGCGGTGAAGATATTCTTAATAAGTTTTCATTATGAATTTAAATTTTTCGTAGGTATATCATTGAAAGTATCATTCATCAAATTGAACTTTTAAATTATTCTCTTGATTTATGGATGAATTAATAGTTATAATTAATTATGTTAATTTCTTTCCTTGTTGTAATACCTAACCTAGCGAGGTTTTTGTCAAATAAATACTAGATAAACTATATAATATAATATGTAAAATACGCATATACTCGTACATATTTATCACGAGCAAAAAGCTATCATAATGGAGGACCGGGGTGATGAAACGATCGTGTCGGGGCATAGAGTCGATTGCAAAAATTAGAGTTATTATTTCTCAGTCACAGTGTATATATATATATATTTATATTTCATCGCATTGTCGAGTAAGAAGAAACAGGAAGGGGGGGGAGTCCTGATGAAAAATATAGTTAAAAAATGGAGAATGAGACAAATAAGGTTGGGAAGCTCTGATCTAGAAGACTACATAAGTTAAAGTAAGTTACAATTAATAAAATATTAGATATTCCATTGGTGATATTAATCAGGAACTCGAAAATCTAATTAAGCAACAGACCATTGTAAGATTTTGCTGGTTTTTGGTGATAGCTTCGTTTTGTAAGTAAAAACACATTATCTTTCTTGAGAGTCTCATGTAAAATACTGTGTTTTTACTTACCACGGCAGCATAGGTAAATAATCGTAACAATGGAGTTAGTATTAAACTGTACGCATTAAGGTACCACAACTCTTTTTCTACCTTTACACCGAACGCATACATTTTGAAGTTTAGTCATAGCTCGGTGACAGTCAGCACCTTTTCATGCCGTAACTCACTTTGTTTCAATTATCTACGATTAAAGGGAATATAAGAAAAATATTTAATAACTATTAACTATGTTTCGAAAATACAAAAGTGCATACGGCTATTGGTATTCAGTAGGTTTCTTAGATTATGATGAGCTGGACATATTTTTAAAATGCCAGTTGTTAGGACACCAAAAATCAAGGCCCCAGTGAAAGCAAGAAAAATTTGCAATTTTTTATTAATTTAGACTTAAATATTCTACAAATTTGACCTTCGCAAAAGCGATTCAAGTAATTTTTACTGTATTATCAGACAAATTTTGATAAACCACTGATTTTAATATGAAAATGTCAGTTTTATAAAAACATTACTTTCCCTTGAAGTTCATTTGGACCTCAGATTCATATAACATTTTGAAAAAAGATAACATTTGTTTAATTTTAGAAATTTTATTATTTGTAACGCTTTTCAACAGAATTTATTTCTAAATTAATCAGGAGTAATTTGTTTCCAATACTGTTTTTAAAAAATAAATATCAACATGTTTCAAAAACAAAGCTATCCTCATCAGGATTCTTAGTATACTAAAAAATAAGGAAAACTATACACAAATGAAAAACATGAAAAATAATAATGTAAGAATGAACAATTTTAATCGTAAACCAAAATTAACAATAAGTGATGTAAGTTGGTAATTAATTAATTAATTAATAATAGAAAAGTTTTTGAAAAAATAAATTATTTTTGTTATTAATATAGATTAACTCAAAATAACAAGACATAAAAAAAATATCCGTAGTTTATTATTAAATTTTATATGAATAATATTCTAAACATATTTATTAAAGTGAAAATAAATTGAAGAATTTATTTAAAAATATATTTAATTGACTATTAACACTTTTTGTAATTTCTATCTTGCTACATTATTATTTTCTATGTTTATCATTTTTCTATAATTGTTATTATTTCGTTAGTATGCCGTGTACCCTGATGAGGGAAGCTTCGCTTTCGAAACATGTTGACGTATAAATATTAAAAATAGAATTGTAAACAACGTACTTCTTATGGATTTATGAATAATGACGCGACAAAATAAGTACCCATGTATTGAAGAACGATTTTATTTCATCTATTTATTTTCAATGGAGAGCAATTCCATCAATTGCTAGAATTTATAATTTAACGCGGTTTGCTAGAGGGAAAATTCGCTTTAAAACCATTTATGGAAAAAACCACCAAAATGTAAAAGTTTGATTTTAAACCGACGAAAATCAACTGAATAATAATTAAACCTCAACCATTCATCGGTTAACTGAACGTTGACTAACTTTTAACGTTGGAATCATAGTTTAAGTAAAATACGGCATTCATCCAATTGCATTTAAAAAAAAAAATCGACCAAACGATTTAAAAACCAAGTATAAAAAGAGATCGAAAAATACCAACAAAGAACAGGTATTAAGAGGAACGGCTGCACGGCCTGTTTCATGCTAAACTTAATTTTAGATTTGAGGTGAAAATACTCACCTGATCCTAATGATCTTTTTTTTTTCATCAAAAGGTATAGTGAATATCTAGTACGGATTAGGAGTAATTTATTTATTTTTGTTTTCATTATGAAATATAGGCCATTAAATGAATTGATTTTTCGCGATTTTAGAGGCACATTTAACAATTATATGGGGGCTAACGGTGATGTAAAAAAAAATGTTTTACCCCGTCTATTTTGAAAATATAATGTTATATAATATAAAAATATTTAAAAAATATTACAATAAGCATTTCGGTGGACTTTAAATTAACTTAGAAGATCATGTAACTGAAATACAAACAAACATTCGTAGATAGTTGTCATTTATCACATATGAGAACGGGTCGCTGTTTTACTTCTTCCTTTACTTAAAAGATCTTACAAACAGCATCTTCGTAGATGACATAGGCCACGAGGAAAATTACTTCCCTCAACGCCTCATGTCCGCCTTAATGTTTAATGAAACTATTTTTAAGCTATTTTGATAAAACAGTATAATAAAATGCTTATGTGTGTGAAAGGGAAAAACAAATATTTGATTTTTGTGCTCAAAAAGTTGTTACGTTGAAATAAGAAGGTTTTTTATAATACCTTAATTTGAAAATTACTTTATATTCACCATATTATTAATATACACAGATATCAACATGTTTAGAAAGCGATACTTTATTCATCAGGAATATATAGAACGATAAAAAATAATAATGTCAAGTATAGACAAATTATAAACATAGAACATAATAATGTAAGAATAGGCAAATTATAATCATAAACAAAAATGGATTAATGCAGGTAAGCAATTAATTAAAAATATTAACAAAAAAAATTGAAAAATTGAATAACAAATTTATATTAGAAGTTAAAATAATATATATTTTTATAATTAAAATTAATATGTAAATGAAATTGAAGAGATAGTTATTTAATTTTTTTTTGTTTTTGATAATTTATTAGATTTTTTTTTTTAATATTTTCCGATGTATGGACATTTGAATGGTATCGTATAGGCATCGTATTATCCAACCAAATCTGATTATTTTTCTTTAAATATACTTTGTGAAAAGGTTCTAGTCTGTGTAAATATTTCGAAATCATCACAAACTCGACTATTTTGATCGTCCATATCGGGGTAAGCAAGAAGGAGGAAATAACCGCAAAAATATATCACGAAAATCGAACGAATTGAAATGTCCCTCCCGTGGAATTGAATGAGGTGGAAAAGGGAGGAAATAATAGAGACACCGTTGAAAATATCCCATCCCACCTCCGTCAGGTCCAGACTGAAACCGTAGTATAGCCCTACTTTGCCTTCCAATGAGTAACTTTGCGGCTTGAAAAAAAAATTATTATTTAAATCATCTTTAAAAAAATGCTGCACCGAAAAATCACGGGATTTAACTTGATTTTAAAAGAAGAAAACTAAGAAAAAAAAATTCTCCAGGAAATTTTCCACATATCAAACACAAAATAAAAATAATTATCTTGTAAAATACCTGCACCATAAACACTTGTCTGGGTTTGAAAAATTCTTAACGTAAATTAAAAAAAAATACTTAACACATATGTTCCAAAATTAAATATGTCACACTTGTGCGTACGCACAAGGAAAATATAAATAGTTAAATTGATATTAAATAACAAAATATAGAGATTGACCAAGTGTATGCTTGGTAAAAATTCATTTCTTTTCCCCTAAAGGGGTAACTTTGTTTTATGTAAAAAAAAGTTAATTTAATTCTTTTACCATAGGTTTTTTTTTTGTACTAGAACTTATCTGTTTAACTGTCACATATTACACGACAAACTTGGGATGTCTTCCCTAAAGACAGTTTGTTTTTTCGAAAAAGTAATATCCAATACAGTTAACGAGGTTTTCTCGAATAACACCATGAAGAGTGCTTTGCTATTTACACAACTGATAATATAACTTGTCATTATCAAGTAATAAAAATACCATAGTAAGAAGAAATAAGATAACGCCATATTTTTAGAGATAGAAAATTTGATACACTTTTACTATCGAAGTAAAGTTACTTTTTAATGGGTGAGGTATATCATATTGGTGTGAACTTAACAAACTTTTTTTTAAACATTAGTAAATGCCATTGAACCAGATTTTTAGAATGAATCATTCTCTCAACTTTCAATATAAAATCAACAAAATTTCTCCCTCGTCTGATAAACGAAATTAATGATCTTGGCATTGCTTTCGATTCCAAATTTAATTTTACTACATATATCAATTCAATAACTAATAATGGTTTGAAAATGCTCGGTTTCATTCTTTGAAATACCAGAGACTTGATGAATATATCAACAGTAAAATTATTATACTCTTCGTTAGTTCGTAGTCAAGTGGAAGATAATTTATCTATATATTCCCCTCACTATAAAGTTCACTCCGATGCCATTGAAAAAGTTAAACATAAATTTCTAATATATTTTTACTATAAACTCGTATTACTTATTGAAACTATAAATTACAATTACTTAATGAAATAACTAAAATTATTTAAACTCTCAGAAAGAAGACTCGTTTCTTACCTAAGTTTTATTTTCAAAATTGTTAATGGTTTTATGGACAGCCCTGATATAGTCAGCTTAACTAGAACTACTCGATCTAAAATTTTATGCAATTGTAACAATAATTTCAAGACTGAGTAGTTAAAAAAATCTCTTGTACCTAGACTTCACGCAGAAAGTAATATATTTTCAAACATAGTGGATATGTTCAACTGCTTGGAATACAAATACAAACAGATCATTATTGCACACATCCTCAACAATTATTAACCTTTATTCCGCGAGACAAATGAAATATTTAGTTGTTGTATTTCATGAAGGGTATATATTTCATCTATATACCTACTGTGATGTGTTTTGCACTTGTGCGACTATTGTAATTAAATAAATATGTAAAAGCCCATGTAGGGAGTATAATCGACGGTCCCAATGAATAATGTCAGATGTGCAAATGGTAACTTCTTATTAGAGCTATTTAAAGTTTCGTTCCGACGTGTTTAGAGTTTCACCTCTATATTTTTATTATTTCGACATTGTTCGTTTGAACCATCGATATAATATAATAAATAAATAAATATTCCAACAACAGTACTCCTATACAGTAGAAATATTTACAACAATTTTTTTTCAAATTTATCAAAGTTACCTATTGAAGGACAAAGTACAGTATTTTCATAATATCCCTTATGTGGAATAATAGAGATTTTCCTGTAATATGGAGGAATATCAAGGGATATTGAAGGGAATCGGACGTTGCGGTTAAAGGAGTTGGGAGCCTTCAAATGACCCGACCCTACCCTTATCCTTGCTACCTACCATGAGACTTTATTAATTTGCAAGAATTATATGCAATAACTTTTGGGATTTACTTCCTAAGGAGCAGTCTAAGAATACACCGTAGAAAAGAAAACTAATATAATCTTACATCTGATAAGTGAGTTGGCTTTTTTAATTAAAAATATTTGACGTTATGCGAGCGATTTAGAGTAGTTCGATTCCGCCCATAGAATACGTGTTGACATGGATCGTTAAATAACGTACATAAATTTAAAGCGGTGACAGCTGCTTCGGCGTTCAAAGCCATTAAAAGAACAAACGATCCAAATATAACGATAATAAATAAACTAAGAAAAAATGCATATTCGTAAAAAGCATTTACTTTGTGGCTTGCCAGAATTATAATATAAACCCATAAACTTGTTTTGGACCACTTTGGACTAAAAACAAATGTATGCGTTTATATTATAAAGAAAAATTATTTTAAATAAACTTGAACAATATAATTCCGTAAAAATAAGTCAGGGATTTACCTAATACTTTAAAATTTATTTTCAGAACCGAGGTAAAATGACTTAAATAACTGTAACGTCATTATAAAATATTATCAATAAAAAGAGGAGGGGGGGGGGGGGGTGGTGGACACACTTCAAACAGTAAGTACGGCAAAGAATAAATAATTTTAGTAATCACAATTTATTTCTAAGTAAATCAAAATTTACTGAATACATTTTTAAATCACCAATAATAATTGGGTAGGGGTGAATTAAATCATATGAAAATAATAACAATATTTGAGTATCGCCGTTTTTGTGAAAATACTATTATAATAAATTACAAATAGTACTTGCTAGGGTTTATCTTTTTATGTACAAACAGATACAGAAACATACTTATCTGGTATGTCTCTCCAGATTAAATCGTTAAATTACAAAGTTTTCGCTTGCGAAGATATGATTTTGAACGTACAGGACACAATATTAGAAAACACTGCACACTGCATGATATTGCAGTTGCTATTTAAATCCCATTCGTCATTGATATTATATTTATTAGAAGGTTATTGGCAATGGAAGAGTAAGTATTTATTTGAAACATTATTATATTTGAGATTTTCAATAATAATTATTTACAGTTACAAATATTTATAATTATTTCCATTGTCGCGGATATGAAAAGTTTTAATTTTTTTTCTGTTAATTACTTTAGGTAGGTACTAATGACTATCTTCGCTATGTTAATTGGGTATGCAACTGAACCATTCATGTATATGACTTTCCGAAGAGACGATTTTGGAGTTTTGCTGTGAATTCTGTTTCTTAGTCTTCAATCAATCTTACATCGTATGGCAGTTTATTCCAGGCTTTAGGGACTGACACAATGGAAGCACGCTCACCAAACTTAGTATCTACTGTGTGCTTTAGTTCTTATTCAGACGACTTAGTCTCAATATGACCTGACTGCAGTTTTAAAATGGCTTTGAACCCCGAAACAGCTGTCGCAATAATAATAAATATAATAAAATAAATGCAGAACTTAATGACGTCATTTACTTGATTTACTTTAAAGTACAACAAAAAGTATGAATATATTATTATGTTCTTATTATAGATCAGGGTTTATAAAAATACAATTAACGAACATAAAAAAAATAAAACGAACATCTAAATAAATCTCTCCGACGATTTTGAAAAAAATGGGTTTAAAGATCGACGTATGTAGGTACATACAACATATTATGCACAAAGTAAGTAATGTAGAATTTTTAAACCCAAACAAGTCAATAGATTTGAGTGCGTTCACTAGGTCATCTTTTGTTCTCCTATAGGGATCCTGAGTTTTACATTATTAATTTGCAATTACAATCTCAATCGAACATGATGTTAAATAAAAAAAAATTTTGGTGCTGGAAAAATGACATGTAAATGACGTTTTCAATTCATTCGATCAAAAAAAGCCTTTGATTAAGTAATAGGCCCCTTTCTTTTGTTAGTGAAAAATCAAAGATTAGAAACCATTTAATGTAACATGGCATATTTGATCTCCAAAATAGAGTTTTAATATTGAATTCACGTTCTTTAATCCTGAGAAGAGTGTCAGATTACGTCGACATGTAGAGCAGGAGTGAGGTAATATCCTAAGGCTATATATCACGTAGGGGCAGAGGCGGTGGGGGTTGAAAGGCTTCGCAGGAGAAGCATGCCGCTTCCTTAGACGGGTTTATAATGCTCGTAAAATAAAATAACTCGTTCCTGCAAGAAAATCTGTTTTTCCAAATGATTAATATTATTTTTCAAATAAGATTTTCTTTATAAAATAATGCGTTGTTTTTGTATTTATTTTCTTAAGACTTGTTTGGAAGTTGTAACAGTAAGGCGAAAATACATAGTTAGACTGGAAAACATGGGAAAAAAGGAAAAACGTTTTCATACGATTTCATTCGCAAATCTTTCTACTTTCAATCAAATATATTTCTCTCCCATTTTCAAAAGGATTGGCATAATTTTTTTTTTATTTGTATTTAATACATTAAAAAATAATTTTTATTTTTACAAAATATTTAATAGTAGAGATATATCTTAACAGTTAATTACAAAAAAAGGATAAATTTATTTAAGAAAATGTGCCCAACTCAATAGAGAAAGATTTCTCGTGTTTGAGTTAGGGAGCACCACCATCTAGCGACAGTAATGAAAATCAATATGAGCATGATTCAAATACATGTTATGAAAATATTTTTATAAAAAAATGTTTTTTTAGTTAATTGCTTAGTTACAAATATAAATATGAGAACGACTATTGTTTATAAAATCTTAAAAAGATGACGATATTGTTCATTTTATTGTCTATGAACTAATTTCTTTGACTACTCGTGGTTTCTTTTATTCATTATTTGGGATTGTATAAAAACAGTTGATCACTTCTTAATCAAGATCTCGATTATACCCATCGCTAATATAAACAAATAAAGAAGTCTATCCTATTAGATTAAGGCCGTATCGATGTGATATCTGGGACATTTTACCTTGCATTCATTCAAATATCAACTGTGCTCTGTTATTTCGTAAAGCTGCAATTAGTTCGATTATCTACGTATAAAAAATAACCGAATGACATCGTTGAAAGGTCTGTTACACAGTGTTTTATTTGGTTGCGATTGAACCCTTTCAACGAATTAATCTGACAAATTAATATTATTGAAATGGTTCCTTGTACAGCATAATTTAGCAGGAAATCATAAGCGGAATGTGTACAAAATCACAGTTGAATAAATAAACATAATAAAAACGAGCGGATGAATGGTACGCAGAACGAATCAATTTATCAGAAGCCAACACCCCAGATCTTTTAAGGCAGAACATTTAAGCGTCGAATAATTTATCCTCACGAAGTGTGAATAAGATGGATCTCCATTTGGGACGGCGAGGTCTCCCGTGTCTTCAGTACGGACTGAAACGTACCATTGTAGCAGACACAAAGGTCTCGGTACCTTGGGGTCTCATTCACCATTCATACTGTTAAGATGGGGGATGCCTTTCCTGAGATGTAGTGTAAGTCAGGACATTTCAGAGTTCCTTTATACCTCTTGTCTTTTGTGGTGCCCCGGTACTTAAATGAAAATTTGCAATTTAATTCGAGGATTAACGGAATTAAAAGATCACGAATGAGGATGATTTCAGTATTGTTTTTTGTATGAATGGACCAGTGGTTTTTCAGAGATACTCGTCTAAATAATGGGTTGGCAATATCCACTTGAGCATTTTCTGGATAGCAATCACAGCCGCATTCGACTTTGGCTTCGTCAACGAACAGTGTCTCGATGCATCATAATATAGCCAGTCGCCAATCAACCGTCTTGCGGATCACATACTAGAGTTGGGATAGATATAATAATAAGTCGTAATAATATAGTGGAGAATACACAATGTATGGTTCAATGGACTAGATACACACAAGGCGTCATGGACACACTCCGAGTGCAATATAACCATGCTTACAGGGCGCTGTTCGGCCTCCCTTGGAGATGCAGCGCCTCGCAGATGTTCGCAGAGGGAAGGGTGCATGGGTTCGCTGCTTTGATGCGCCACAGAATAGCCGGGACGAGTCAGCGCTACCGGAGATCGGAAAACACTCTTGTCCAGGCCGTCGCCCAGTGGCATGGCGCGCCCCTACATCGTAGATGGAGAACTTCCCTCAGGCCATTGTAGCATAAGTGTTAAATATGTTATTTTAATTTAATTTATTTTTTATTTTTTGTTTTTATATTATATTTCTACAATGTGTAATTTTCTATTCTTAAAATGTATTCTTTTTATATGGCAGACAGAGTATTGCACTCACCGCTTTGTTCTGCTGAAATAAAACATTATTATTATTATTATTAATATATTAATGTGATTGAATCAAGGAATGTGTGCTGATGCAGAGTTTTGCGGCAGCGGTCAATCCTCTCTCTCTGCCTACCCCTACCGCGAAACGGCGTGATTAGTTAGATAGTCAGTTCAGTGCGTCTGTTTGTAAAACTGTAAAAACTCAATTTTTATACCTAAATTCTAAAATCATAGGCCTTTTACTAAAAAATGTAACGCATGTATTATTAATAATATTTTTTCTATCACAGGCAACAAGTACTTAGACGATAATAAAGGCCATAAAACGTTACCCCTATATTTTGATCGTAATGGTAAAATTCTGTGTTTTCTCGTATTTTTTTTCTAAATTTTAGGCCCTATGCGTGAACTATCCAAAGCATGATTTAAAAAAATTATTCTTCCTCTAATATGCATGTAAATGTGAAAGTTTTGAGGGCTCTTAAAATGCAACAGTCGAAAATACTATTATTTCCACCCACTCCCGTGAACCTTAGTAGATATTTGATTTAGTAATAAAATATTGTCATAAAAAAAAAACTGCTGAGTGAGAAAATGCGTACGATTTCCACACAGGCAAAGTAGGTTTTATTCCTTTGCAAAATAAATCCTTCATCATTGCACAAGCAATATGTCAATAACTAGGTTCTATCTGACTGGGCAATGTTTTGCGATAATGAACTCTGAAGTGGTACTTTCTAGAGCCCATTATGAGATGAAGATGTTGCGTCAGATAGAACTTGTTCTTCCAAATATTGTCAGGTTATTCGTAACCCGGGAATTGTTTGTCCCTTTAGAAAAAATACATATTTTTATCGTTATAAAACATGTCATATTACGATCGTGAGCATGCAACGAAAAGTGGCCGAGTCAAAGACCTTGTTTGTAGGCAGATGTAGATTGAGGGTTTTTGCTTGGATGCAGGGTCATTGGGACTTTTAAAAAAAATTATTTTACCCTATAAAGGAAGCGTTCTTTTCTTACCCTATTGATGGAAGCGAGAAATATATCTTACTCCCATTTTAAGTTAGGCGTTTTAATCTTTGCGGTTCAGGATAATAAATATTGCGATCACTCATAATATTATATGAATTGCTTAAATTGATCAAAAATATGCATAATTCACTCGTTTATGTGTCTGAGAAGAGATCAGTAAATTTCACTTAATAGTTCCCACCATACAATGCGACGTAAAATTTCCTCTGTAATAAAAATATTGAACGTACCTACAAAAAAAAGGCGCAACCTCCAGCTATGAAGACAAACGCATGGCTGACGAAATAACTCAAGGAAAGCATCGATTCGTTGGCACTTCAGGGAAAAATTAGGTCAAAGTTAAAAAGATTTTTTTTTACTCCTAGCGTATATTTTAGGGTAAAATTGTATTTAGCTACATGCGTAAACTCTTTATGTGTGAAACTATGAGTTTATCTGTAATCAGAAGACTTCATTCTTAGTTTGCCATCGGACAGGAATTTTTTCATAGCCACTTTTCTGTTGACGATATATTTCTAATTTTATGATCTCAATATCATTACACAACCCCATATGATTTTGTAATTACAAATTATGTATGCATGCTAACTGCAGTGTATGTTCTTTAAGCACGATAAATGATCTGTAATGACTCCGCAATGTTCCAGCGAGGGATGCTGCTAATATCAACTGAGAACTTAGTTGATCTACAGGATAATTACACGCAATATGCGTGAGAAGTTTTTGACAACTGTAGGTGCTTGGAAACTGAAATATGAATTCAGCACAAAGATACGCACGTCTTTTTTACACGCCGGTTTTCGATAATCTGTATGGCAATAAACACAAGGTGGTACACTTACACCTGCCCCGGCCCGGGATATTACGACGCGTACTGGCGATCGAAAATCGGCAGACAGAACCGGCCGTGTCTTCGCGCTAACTCTGAATCTGAAAAAGGAACAAAATATTTATTTGGTCATTATTTTTAAATAGAGTTTTTTTCTTTCACCCTTCAAACTTGATATTTTGTGTTTTTTTTTGTATATTAGTACCGCACGAGAGTTCCATTTTTTCGACTTTGAACACATTTTTTTCTAGGGCTATACTGAAACCAGGTATCAAGAACTCTGGGAAGAAATAGCTTTCTGTTAAATAACAGCAACTGATTTATTTTTTTATTTACTTTTTATTTTATTTGAGTTGTTGTTTGTACAATAAAGTTTAAAAAATAACTAATTATAACTTTTAATCTATACATACATAATTGTTTATTATAACTTATATACTATTGGATACTATTACATGTACAGATAACTACTGATACCTTATGTACTATTCAATACTGTCACATAATATTGATTTTTTCAGGCTTAACTTAATGTTATTCTACCAATCTATTGTAAATTCAATCATTTAAAAAAATAATATTAACGTAACCTAAATGAAACATGAAAACGGAAAAAAACGATTGAAAATAAAAATATTTTCGACCTGGGACTCGAGCCCGGGACCTCTGCTTATCCGGGGCAACCGTTTAACCAACTTAGCTAATGATACCAGTTCAATTTGTGTCATCTTCGCGAGTGTTTGACGTTTGCTTGTGGGATGTATTTCGCGGAGAGGCAATATTCAGTTTCCTAGTGACTAATGTGGCATTACCGCACTCACTGTATCTACTTCATATCTGTCTAGTTTTAGACTACTTCTCTCCAGCCTCTAGTCTATTCTATCCTTACAGTGGGTTACTAGAAATTTTATAGTCAATCCCAAAAAAAAATTATCTTAAAAAATAACTCTTCTCACATACCTACTGTAAAAATAATTTATTACCTATAACAGAGACAAAATTAATAGTACAGCCAATTTTTTTTTACCTCTGGAAAACAAATAGTTATACAGACATTTTTTTGCATATTGCGTCTTTTACTGTGTTACCTAAACCAATTTTCATAGAAGTTTCTACATAAAAAATTCTTTTACTAAAATACTAACGACGCCTGGACGGGACATAGGCGCAATGCCAACTCAGTCACTGATGGATCGAATTGATTGTTAGTGGAATCGAAAAAAATGTTCTATTCATTTATATTCTAAAGAAACACTATTTAAAATAAAGTAAAAATATACACATTCTTTTATATAGTAAAATCAAGCTACATAATAAATACATCCTGTAATGATATAGACAAAATGAATAAAAGATAAACAAAATTAAAGAAAGAAACACAACATAATCCATATACTCGTATTAATAATCTAAATACAACAGTGGGGTTATTTAAAAAAAAATCTATTTAGCTCTGCAAAAAGCATTCGAATTTGCCGATTTGATCGACTTTTTCATACGTTTCGCACTTCACCAAGGTAGACATTTGCTTAGACTTACACATTTGATTTAGCTTATTTCGAGCTTCAATCTTTAAGAGATGATCAAACATTGGAAAACAACACTTTTTACACCAATCTGCATTATTTATTATGTGAGTTCTCATTTAAAATTGTAACATCGAACACTTAAGAAAAAAATTGGGACTGACTGCTTTGTATTTCGTAATTTCTGTTTTTACAGTTTTAAAATACTAGCATTTTTATTAGCGCGCCAAGCGGAATGAATATGAACTACATAAATAACGACTGAAATTTTTCTCGTATCAGTCTATGGTATAGAGTCAGTACTGTTTTTGCCTCTAAATTTGAATTTAAGTTTTGGAATTACGTAATTTTTCATGACTTAAGCCGGGGTTTCACTTTATCTATTCTATGCAATGGTATACCCGATAGAAATACAAGACTAAATTGAATGTTGAATTGACGTCAACTTTTTTTATAGACTATATTGTAGACCGGCAATAAAAGCGCGTGAACGACAGGTTCTAGAGTCGATGATATAAAAATTAAGATTAATATTTTTTTTATTAATGACATAACGTAATTTTAGAGCGAATGAACGAAGAGAGGAGTGCAGGGAGAATATATGACGCGAATGTGAATGGAAGAAGAAGCCGGGGACGCCCGAGGAAGACATGGCACGATCAAGTGAATCAAATACTCGACTCGGGCCATGTCAGAAGTCGGAATAACAGAAGAGAATGTATGAGATGATGTACGAATGTGCATGAAGCAAGAAGTGTATGCCAAGATCGAGTTGTTTGGCGGTCCGTCCACTCTGCCTACCCCTGCGGGGAAACGGCGTGATGGTTAGTTAGTTAGTTAGTTTTAGTTGATATAACTTTTTCTAAGTTGACCTAAGGATAAATAATAATGGAAAATATCAGCGTCTGAAAAGGTATAATATTTTTTGTGTGTTCTTCTGAGAAATTAATGCTGTTTGTAGCTAGTTTTTTTTTTACTGTGGGATATGGAATAGTTGATGTGAGCTTGTTTTTTGTGCTGAACGGTGGAAATGAATATTTTATAGAAGTTGGTAATATTGCATTGGCGATTATTTTCAATAAGCATTTTTGGTACGATATAATTTTTCTTCCTTTTAGTGATGAAAACTTATGGAATAATAATGAGTTTGTTTATTGTTCTGGTGTTTGGTAAGCCTCAAGATATTATAATTGTTTCTGATCCTTTTTTAAGAATACTTTTAAGTATTTAATTGTATTTCGGATTCCAAATCAACAATCCAAATACTAAAATTGATTGTATTATTACAATATTTACTATGCTCATGATAATTACTTGTAAATAAACGTATACTTTCATTTAAAAATTGAATAAGATAATATTAACATAACCTAAATGAAAGATGAAACCGAAAAAACAACAGTAAATAAAAAGAAGACAGTAAGGCATCAGTCGCATCTGGGACTCGAACCCAGGACCTCTGTCTTTCCGGGACAATCACTTTACCAACTTAGCTAATGGGACCAGTTCAATTTATGTCATCTTCATGAATATCATATCTCAAATTCAATACATTGTCAATATTATCCTCCATTTTTAATCCCATATTATTGGCTGCTATCTTTTTGATGAATAACTTTAGCTTTTTACTAAAAGTCTAAAGAATAGTTAAATTTTAAATTGAATATTCTTTTTCTTTTTTGGCATTAAACATGGAGGATAATATCGATAATGTCTTGAATTTGAGATATGATATTCACGAAGATGACATAAATTGAACTGGTCTCATTAGCTACGGTGGTAACGCGGTTGTCCCGGAAAGACAGAGGTCCTGGGTTCGAGTCCCAGATGCGACTGATAACTTTTTTTTATTTTCTGTTGTTTTTTCTTACTTATACTTACATGGTTATAAAATGGATAGATAACCGGAAATAAATTATCTATGTACCAAGATAGACATATAAAACGTGGTAATAATTTTGACAATTTCAAGTATAATAATATGTACAACGCATCACTTAAAAATATTGGGTGACCTTAGATATGGCATAAATTTGTGTAGAATTTTGTTTTATTGAACTTTCATATTTTATAAAGATAAAGTATTTTCCCGGAGTTCCCTGTGACTGTCAAAATATGGTAACCCCAATTAGTGGAATGTTGTGATGCCGAATACAGTGGGCAAGGGAAAAATATATAAGAAATGGTTAACAAGTACGTTGATTTTCAGATCTGGTCAATTAACACAGCAAAAGCCATTTCAAGCTACGTTTCGATTCTCAATGATCGTGTCCTATTTGATTCTAGGTATGCAAGATATTTTTTTGCCTAAATTAACTTAAACATACGTTTAGCATGCATAATAATATGGAAAAAGAATTTTAAAAGTGAAAAGCTTATTTTTGTTCACTTCGTACGCCAAGGAGTGTTTTAAATTAAAACTATAAAAATGTTTGCATGTAGATATTATGTTCTTATTAGAATATATGTAACAAATGTACAGGTGTTCAATTTTAAGTTCAATAAATAATAAATAAATAAATGATTTTTTATAAAAAAAATGATAATAATACCCTGGGAGCAATTAATAATCATAAATATTTTATAGTTATAAGTTAGAAATTAGATATCTTTTATTATTAATTTTATTGAATTCTTCAGGAAAAAATGTACATTTATCTATTTGATTTTCATTTACAAAGTTGTATGGAAAATACTAAATCTTCAATTGTAACCTGCAGCCAGGTAACTTGCTTTTTTTTAACCGTCCATGGATTTTTTTTTGTTCAATCGTGTATCTTTTGTCAGTGCCTCTTTGTCAGCAAATGTTGACAAAAAGCTTAATATCTTTTCAGACAACTGAAGATACATCAAATCCCTCTGCATCACAAATCCCCAGCTTCTTTTTTCATCTCTTTCACAAGGGAAGTTTGCAGTTTAAAAAAAATAAATAAAACAGTCAAATCTATAATCGACGAAGGAAATGATTAGTCATCCCTAAATCATATTTATGTCTGCACACCATTCTTAAATATTTTTCTCGTAGCTTCTTCTTTGGAATTTTGAATGGTTTTAAATCAGAATTCTAGAACACGTTCTACATCATTAGATATATTGGAAACTTGAGCAACGGGACGTTCTTATTCATCATATGGAATCAATAATTATTTCTATATTATTTTAATAAACATAGTACACAAAAAGGAATATTTCGCTTTCATAACAAATAATTGGCAGAGTTTCTAGGCCATAAGCTTGAATAGATATATTTTGAGCCTCGTTTCACCAACTTATCTATCATCAGATTAGCTAAAATCATCTACACTCTCTAAGACTCCAAGTAGATTGTCAACTATTATGAATTCTCCATAAATCCAAACATTTGACATGATTTCTGTAAGCAAGCTAAAACATGTGTTCAGGCACAAGTTAGCAGATACGTTACGATGAAAGTAATTTTGATTTTTGAAATAATATAAAATGCAATAAAAAATTTTTAAAAAAAAAACAATAAAAAACACATAAATTTGTTGTAGACCACTTTTTTTTTATTAAAACTCTACCGGTTTCGGAAGTACCCTTCTTTCATCAGGAGAATATTAAAACTAACTTATGATATAGAATATTGACAAGACATATAAATTTTAGGTGTTGGAGTGGGGGGTAAGCAAATGGGTAGGGGTAATTGTAGGATTTCAGGGAAGAACAGAGCGATTTATTGGAAAAATATTGGAAATATATATTCCAATAAATCGCTCGGATCTTCCCGGAAATCCTACAATTACCCCTACCCATTTGCTTACCCCTCACTACAACACCTAAAATGTATATGTCTTGTCGATATTCTATATCATAAGTAACTTTTAATATTCTCCTGATGAAGGAAGGGTGCTTCCGAAACCGGTAGAGTTTTAATAAAATAAAAGTGGTCTACAACAAATTTATGTGTTTTTTATTGTAAATTATGGCGAGCCACAAAGTTAATGCTTTTTACAAATATGTGATATAAAATGATTTAGTTGATATGTTTTTTTTAAATGTGTACTCGTATATAATAACTAAGTGTATTTAAATAAAAGTCAATTTCTTCAAAAGATTGGTATTCGCTTTGTGGCGTCATTATTAATAAATGAATTAAAATTTATTTTGTATTAACCACTTTATTAATACAAACATTTTTTATTATTTTTTATTTTATTTGGAAAACCGCCTAGAATAATTATTATTTAAGATAAATATATTTTAAAAATGAACTAATAATACGCTTTCACTTAAGTATTAACATGTTTCGAAAGCGATGAAAGAATTCTAAATTCTATGTATTCCTGTTGAATACTGAATTCTATATATTTCTGATGAAGAAAGCATCGCTTTCGAAACATGTTGATATATTTATATTAATAAAGTCTTGAAAACAAAGTAATTTTTGATTCATTTATTAAATACAATGGTTTAGAAAAGTTACACAGCGAAAAATATTTATTTTAATGAAAAACCCAGCAGCGTCAACACAACCATCCCGCAAGTCGAGACAAGCTACCGAACATATTTACATAATGTAGTATCATCCCAGTCTGCCCACCCAAACTGTGTTAAATTGAGATTTAATTATATATAACGCCTTTCCAATACTGACATTAAGTTTTTAAAGAATGTAACATTTTATTTACACAATTCAGTATAGATATTAGCCCCGGAGTCTTGAAACACACAATTATGTTACTGTATCCTCCTATATAACCCCCACCAACTGTGTGCCCCCCTATTATGACTCCAGCGAAGTACATGCACCAAACTTGAAGCATTTGATTAACACAGACTTTCTTCTCCCTGTGGGGTGGAATAAAATACAGATTTGGAGATGAGTTAGGTCCATATTAATCAGGATCCTTTATTAATATAATATTACGTACGATTATTCAAAATAAGACATAATATTTTGTATTCGAAATTCATATGGAAAATTGAACAGTAAGTAACATAAATAATAAGAAAAAAATACATCTCTAATAGAATTTATTGTTTATTTTTAATATTAATATTTAGTTGTAATTTGAGATTCGTAAAGAATGCAAGGCTGATGTAAGCGTAGTGAGCAAGATTAAGAAAGGGACGCTTAGATGGTTTGGGCATGTAGAGCGAATGAATGAAGAAAGGAGTGTAAGGAGAATATATGACGCGAATGTGAATGGAAGAAGAAGCCGGGGACGTCCAAGGAAGACATGGCACGATCAAGTGAATCAAATACTTGAGTCGGGCCATGTCAGAAGTCGGAATAACAGAAGAGAATGTATGAGGCGTTGTATGAATGTGAATGAAGCAAGAAGTGTATGCCAAGATCGAGTTGTTTGGCGGTCCGTCCTCTCTGCCTACCCCTGCGGGGAAACGGCGTGATGGTGAGTTAGTTAGTTAGTTTAGTTAGTTGTAATTTTAAATATTAATGTGTTAATGTAAAGTGACCTGCTAGGTAATCATGTTCCTATGTATATATAGGACATAGTATATAATCACAATTCATTTTACCATTCGGAATCGAAGCATGGCTTAAATGGTTTGTCTTAAACCAGGTTTATGGTCGTTTTAACCATACCTACGACATGGTAATAACTAAAGGTTTTCACTATTTTGATCGAACTGATTATGTCGAGAATGGAGCAATGGAACTTATGACAGCTATAAAATTTAACTTATTGACATGAACGGAGATGAAAGACAGCAATAACATTTTTTATTTTGTTTTAGTTAAGAGATATATGTTGAAAAAAGGAAATGTTACTTCATTTACGTAAAATTATCTAATAATATATTTCACTCATAGTAATGTCATAATAATATATGTATAAATATGTAGCTACATAATTAAACTGAGCTTGTCTGTTATTTTATTATTGTTGTTTGTTTATTTAAATGTTAAAATTCACATTATCTTTTCAGTGTATTTTTAAGATGAAATCGCAATTATTTTGAATTGTTAATTATAGTGTATTGCTATTTCATTTTAGTAATGAGTAATATGTTTTTACTCCAAGATATTTATAATTGGGCCATTTTTCCATTATTTTCGAATAGTGCAAATTTATTTAAAATATCATTTTTGTTGATTTGTTTTCTTTTGTGCATTTAGTTTTCTGATTATAAATTATTCCAAAAGAATTTCTGGTGCATATGAATATGGTTTATTTAGATGTGATGTTATGATTTTTTTTAAGTGAAGTAAATAATTTTGTGTGATTTTTGTGAGTTCCGCCCAGTATTATTGATTGGCATAAGACAACATACGTTACTCTGATTAACTTTTTATTTGGAATTAAGTCTTAGACATCTAAACATGTTTGTTAGTTTCCTTATTCTAACTTTGAGCATGTCTATTTATTGGGTCCGTTTTAGGCATTGGTCTATTGTAATGTCTTCCTAGGTCTTTTATTTTGGTATTGCTTTCTATAGCTAACTACAAATTGTGCAAATTTTACGGTGCTGGAGCTTTAGAACAGAAATCATGCACATATTTTTTTATGTATCACTTTGGAATGTGGTTTTTAAAATACACAGCATCAGCAAAAACGTACTTTCTACTGATATGGCACTGCGCAATATCATATGAAGTAGTCTTACTTCACGAAGAGTAAACAATACATTTGCCATGATTAAATGTTCGGTGTTTCGTCCAAATACACGGAAGTTCGAGTATAAATCTAGCCAGTGCATCGCTGTTATCCCATAGGCCATAGATCAGTAACATACGGCCCACGTTCTATGATAAATCACATCACAAATTTAATACCTTTTCCTGTAAGCCACTATACTGAGTGCTAATATTTTCTTAAAGGCACTGAAACATGAAGGCAAGTAACTGTTATTTTGGTATCGATTTAATAATATCTACCTGGGTGTACTGACGAACAGTAGTACATAGCTAAAGAGACAAGATAATCAGCACTTCTGCTTTAGATCACCGCAAGTAGTTCGTTATGTTTGGGACTTAGCAGGGGTGACCGGGTTCATGTTGTGAGGTTTGTCCAGGTCTGCCCGCCAACTGCGTGGTTGGCTGGCAGCCTAGGAGCCTCTTTCGATCCATTGCCTTGCACGATAGTGGGAGGGATGAATTAATACGTCCGTCACTCCTGGACATACTGACCCTCAGATTCCTACCCACACCTCATACTTTTTTCTTTCCCAGAACTTCCTCTACTTGTGTCCTTAAAACATCCTAAGCACAGGATCACTAAAGATGATATAGGCCCAGATAAAAACAAATATTTCTAATAATTTTCTATTACACCTATAGCCATACCGCATACCTCGGCAATTGTACCTACCACTACAAAAATTAAATTTACAAATTTTAATAAGCAATCCGTCAGTTTCCCATATAGGAATTAACCTGTTAATATCGTGTACCTGCTTTCAAAAGGATTAATTATATTATTTTTATAAACAATAATTATTAGCCTGAAACACTCATCCAAATTGAAAAAAACCTTTCCGAGCAAAGATAAATGTCGCCGATAGGACTCGAACCTGCACCCTTCTGATGTCCGGTCAGATGCTCTACCGTTGAGCTACGTCGGCTTATCGCAAACCCGCCAAGTTAATCAATATATACTAGTGTTTCATTCAATAATCTGTTTTACCGGACATCAGAAGGGTGCAGGTTCGAGTCCTGTCGGCGACATTTATCTTTGCTCGGAAAGGTTTTTTCAATTTGGATGAGTGTTTCAGGCTAATAATTATTGTTTATAAAAATAATTGTTACCCTTTGCGCTATGCACAAAAATCTTGTCTTAAGTTTTTAAGAACTTTAGTTTATCAATTGATTAAATATTATTGACTCGCCTTCTTTATTGCAACATTCTTTTCCGTATAATCAGAAACAATGATTTGCTTTTCCTCAATCAACACTAATATTTATAGGTACCATTCTCCTCTGTCCAGAATGTCGAGACTTGTTAACTCAAGCCAAGGCCTTGAAATCAACGGGACAGGTCTAAATGATTTTGTCTTTACGCAAATAAAATTCAAAGAATATCATTTAACATAATTATTTAACATCATGGACTCTACAAAAACCTTTGACTTGAATATTCTATCATTTTTATATGTTTGTCATTGCTTCATTCGTGTATTATGTATGCAGTTTTCTTTTTCTGTGGCCCTTGTTTATCTCTTTTCGTGTTGTATATTTTGTGAATTTGGACAATAAAAAAATAAATATTATTTTTTATCTGAATTTACCAATCATATTTTGGAAACCAATTATTGGTATAAATAAAGGTTTAACCTGTTTACAATTAGACAAATTTCAAATTAGAAAAAATCTTAATACTCAATTAAAAATAATTAATATATATTTTTTTTAAATAGCCTAGCTCTTGAATTTATTTTCATATTAATAGAAATAAAAATAAAAATATTTTTTAATTTCTGTATTAATGGTAATTAATATTTTATAATATTTTTTATTAACATTTCTGAATAATAATTACCTACTTAATCATTTTTTTTTATAATTTGTCTATTCATACGTTATTCTTTTTTTTGTCAGTTAAATACGAGGAAACACATTGTAAATGTGAAAACATCACAGAATTCAGAATTGTAATTGTTTCCTAACTAAATCGGTTTTACCGATAATAAATCATTATTTTTTTTAAAAGACAGTCTAAATTGAAAAGGAGTGGGAGTAAATAAAATCATATAAATAAGTCGTCACAATGTGGATTAACCATAGTTTGAAAATGGCTTTAAACGCCGAAACAGCTGTCACAATAATAACAACTAAAAATTCTTGCAGAACTTAATAATAACATTATTAAATTTGAATTACATTAAATAAAAAACATATATTAAATGGAGTTCTACGAATTAAAAAAAAACTATTAATAATTATATCTGTTATATGTTTATCATTTGTCTACACTTGACATTATTATTTTTTGTATACTGTATATTCTTGATGAGGAAAATTTCGCTTTCAAAACATGATAATAATGTCTATATTAATAAAGTGGAGATAACAAAGTAATTTTTAATTCATTTGATAAATAATAACGCCTTATCAAGAAGGAAAATAAAAATTAGTTTAACATTTTCATAACCCACCCTCCTCTTTTCGATAGCTACTCGTACGAAACAGGGATTCAAAACCACTTATTGTTTTTTTCATAATTCTTCATATTTACATAAATATCACTTTCCATGAAACATACTGGTTGTCAAACCAGCAAGCATTCTGTCTGAAGTACCTGACCCCATGGATGGCCGGAAATCCTATCGTCTAGATAGTCGTTAGTAATACGTCCAACGAAGCAACATTAAAGCAGGGTCGAAATGAAAGATAAACCCTATATTCCTATCCCAAAACAATATGAATGTTGCATTGGATCCTAATCAATATTTTTATTATTTGTGAAATAAATTGATTTTTTTCCACAGGCAGGTTTCAAACCGGTGACCTATCGCTTAGTAGTTTAAACATAAGATTCGAGGTTATAATTATTGTCGAAATACGCTCTTATGTTACTAATTTTCTTAGTGAATTTCGATTATTTTACAAAAAGGGGATGATTAAGGTATTTACTACAGAAAAGTTATCTCTTGGTCGCAGATCGAGATTCGTTAATGTGTTTCTAAAAGTGATAATTGGGCATTTTCGCCAAAATTTGTACATGTTTTAAAAGTATTCGTGGTGTAAATAACAAAATGTAAATACATATATCATGCCCAAGTTCGCAATGAGGAATCTGCTGGCTACGTAAAATAGTAAATCTACTCAGTGAAAAAAATTATATTACCAAATTTTTAAACATGCAAACATTAAACGGAAATGAAAAGTTCTTTTATATACCCAGCAGATTCCTTATTCCATTAGTGAGTTAATGAGAGTAATATTTAAGCAAAATATTGATCAGGAAAATATTTATATAATAAACTCGGGCATAATAAATTTTCATTCGGTTAACATGAAATTAAGCTGATTAAATTAATAAGACGCTTGTATCGCTAAAAGGAACCTTTATCATCTTTAATCTATATATTTTCTAGAAAAACATAATGTAACGTATTTAAAATACAATAAATTTAATCTTACAAACTCAAAATTAATTATAATTTCTTCAAATGATTGGTAACTTTGTGGCATCATTATTAATTATATAAATTGAAAATACACTTTGTATATACCACTTTACTTAAAATATATAAATATTTCTACATGTTTCGATAGCAAATGCTATCATCTTCAGGAATTTATTTATTTATTTAGTATTCATTTATTCCTGAAGATGATAGCATTGCTATCGAAACATGTAGAAATATTTATATATTTTAAGTAAAGTGGTATATACAAAGTGTATTTTCAATTTATATAATCAAAATTAATTATTTTTATAAACAATAATTATTAGCCTGAAATACTCATCCAAATTGAAAAGACCTTCAGAGAAAAGATAAAATCTTGTCTTAAAAACTTTAGTTTATCAATTAATCAAAATAATTACTAAATAAGACTTTGTTTAATTGAATATAGAAGTGGGACATGGTAAGAATACTCTGTTATAATATATGCAGCTTTGACAGTTGTATTTAACTGACTAAATGAAGTAAATTAATACATTTTCCTGTTGATACTTCTTAATATTGTACAATATGTAGCAAATAAAAATCAATCTAAATTGTGGGACATGGCAAAAATGCATTGCAAAATCTTTGACGAAGATGCCCAATTACTGCGGATTAAAAAAAAATTATTAATAAATATTTTCTTAAATCTACTATGAAAGTAAAAGCGTCGTTTAAGAAAATAAATTGTTACCTTTTTTTTATAAATTATTTTGTAATATTTACAAAAAAATTACATTGTAATATTTAATCATTGAAAAAGATAATATTAACATATTCTAAACACGAAACCGAAAAAATCACAGAAAATAATATCAGTCGCATCCCGGATGCGACTGATATTATTTTTTATGACCTTTGTTGGCATAAATTGAACTAGTATCATTAGCTTAGTCGATAAAGCGGTTGTCCCGGAAAGACAGAGGTCCTGGGTTCGTATCCCAGATGCGACTGATACCTTTTTTATTTTCTGTGTTTTTTATCGGTTTCGTGTTTCAATTAGGATATGTTAATATTATCTTCTTTAATAAATAAATTACTATCATTTTTATATGTTCAACGTCATATTTCAATCATTGAAGAAGATTTTTTGTATTCACCCTAAACCCATGTCACCTTTGGGGATGCTGTGTTGAGGGTTTTTAAAGTGCCGATATGTCAACATTATCCACAATTTCAGACTTAGTTAGGGTGAAAAAACTTAAAATGTCCTGGAAGCTTTTAAATACGTCGATTAAGTAACAGATATCCATAATTTATTTATCATTTTATAATTTGACGCCTTGCTCATATTACATATAAATAAATAATTCAAATAAAATAAAATTTGTGATTATATAAAAAATAAATAATTTGATGGTTTAGAATAAAGAAAATCATCCCCATTCATTACTGATCAAATGAAAATATATTCCGTCGAAGGATCTGAAACGATCATTAATAATCACAAACCAACATAATAGCAGTAAGTGATAGCTCCCAGTCCTCCGTGATTCATTATAGTCCTCTGGCTGCAGCGGTGATATGGTCCCCTGATACCTGGACAGATAAATCACGTCCCTCCGCCGGGATATTACCAGAGTCGCGTCAAAGCCTTCCTGCAAGGCTTCAGCATACCCACCACACACCAACACACACACATCTGCCTTCTAATACACCTTCCCATGGCACTACACAGCGCAGGTTTCCTGCATAGCCTTATTAGATAGCCGACTCCATTCACAGGGGTGGATTTGTGCCATCTGAGAAATGCTCGAATCATAAATTGATGATTATTTTTCAAGTCCATTGAAGAAAATAATGATATTTGTAAGTGGAATTTGATGAATGAATAAATGGTCTAAGGATATTTTGTTAGTTATCGCTATATTGTATTACCGAGTGGATTATTTTTATGCCGCTGTTTTAGTGAAAAGTCACATCATCACGTGACGTAGGTATTATAAAATTGTAATTGGGGGGGGTAATTTTTTTAGGTTATTGAACATATTTCGACAGTTTATATTCACAATGTAATAATTTGTTAACTCGGGTATCTTAAACATTCGAAATATTAGTCACAATTACAATTTACTTTTTAAATATTCAATTTACTTTTTAAGTATTCCCCATTTAGGTTATTGAACATATTTCGACAGTTTAATTTTCAGTTTATAGTCACAATGAAATAACTTGTTAACTCGGGTATCTTAAACATTCTAAATATTAGTTACAATTTAAATTTACTTTTTAAATATTCCCCATTTAGGTTATTGAACATATTTCGACAGTTTATTTTTCAGTTTATATTCACAATGTAATAATTTGTTAACTCGTGTATCTTAAACTTTCGAAATATTAGTTACAATTACGATTTACTTTTTAAATATTCCCCATTTAGAGTATGTCGTGAGGCTGGAGGGTAGAAATTTGGATGGAAAGGATGGTTGGAAAATACCTACATATTCAGATCTAGTTAACAAATATGACTAAAGCCATTTTCAGCGAGGTTTTGATTCTAATTGGTGATATTTTACCAGCACAATACGTAGAGTACCTAACAATTCATAGTATTTATTTATTTATTATATTATATGCAGGAGGTTTTACATATTAAGTTGATTAGAATAGTCATACAGGTGGAAAAATACAACATAGTGTAAGTACCATTCCAAATAATTAGCTTCAGAGGCGAATATTCAAAATATACCTCACATTCACTGATACTTCTACTCTAGATACTTATTATATAAAAAAGTGAAATATTATTTATGGAAGGAATATTATGCGTTTTTTTTAATATGCTGCCCCTGATCGGGGTTCAAAATGGATATTAGAAACAAAAGGAGATGTGGAGTGGAACCGGTGTGAAGAGGCTCTACAATGGAAGTTACGCATTCGGTATGTAGAAAAAATTAAAGCGGGGCCACCGCTCTGGGCAGATTTGATTTGCAGTAGTATGGTTGAACAATTTTGGCGACACTTGCAATGCGCGCAGGATCACAATAATAATGGTTCATGGCCCATCTCAGTTGTTTTTATTATCTATGGTGTCAAGCCATAATCCTGCGCGCATTCATCGAACTAGTAATTCCGCTCCTGACTTATACAGCTTCCCAGCACAGCTTTCCGCGATGCCTTCATTTGAAGCCTTCTCGCCGAACCTCGCACAACCTTTCCACACAGCCTCCTGTGCAGGTTTCCTGCATAGTTTACAGAATCCAGCATCCCTACCGGATCAAGATGTCAAGGAGGAGTAAATTAAAATAACTCCCCATTCTCTGTTGATCTTGTTAGTTAATATAATTTAGTGAAATGTCGGGGGGTTTATTTGTCGGAAATATTCACCATACACTATGCTCATAAAATGCTGTAAATTATTTCGAACTCCTGTTTTGCATTAAGTTCTAGTATATATTGATTAACTTGGCGGGTTTGCGATAAGCCGACGTAGCTCAATGGTAGAGCATCTGACCGGACATTAGAAGGGTGCGGGTTCGAGTCCTGCCGGCGACATTTATCTTTGCTCGGAAGGTTTTTTCAATTTGGATGAGTGTTTTAGGCTAATAATTATTGTTTATAAAAATAATTGTTACCCTTTGCGCTATGCACAAAAATCTTGTCTTATGTTTTTAAGAACTTTAGTTTATCAATTAATAAATATTTGACAAGTCAAAGCAATTTTCACCAATAAAATGTAGACATAATTTGTCTCGACGCCATCTATTTGAGGGATTTAGCCGTTACAAGCCTCTCTCATACTAATAAAGTTGGTTGTTTACAGGTGAAAATATAATAAAAACAGTAATTATTGAATGGAACACTAGTATATATTGATTAACTTGGCGGGTTTGCGATAAGCCGACGTAGCTCAACGGTAGAGCATCTAACCGGACATTAGAAGGGTGCGGGTTCGAGTCCTGCCGGCGACATTTATCTTTGCTCGGAAGGTTTTTTCAATTTGGATGAGTGTTTTAGATTAATAATTATTGTTTATAAAAATTAAATTATTTATTCCTCAGTAGTTTTTTTTAAATTATTTAGACTGTTTTGTGTCACTTTTTGTGATGATCTCTTAGCTCCAGTAATTCGTAGGTATTAATAGCGATGCAAAATGCTTATCTTGATAGTATTTATTGTTGCTCTGTTGCAAAAGATAATTGATTTCATCCATTTACGTAAGATCTTTCAACTCCCAGAACGCGGATAGGCTATTGAAAATTTAAGTTTGTTCAAAAAAAAATTCCATTTGAAAATTTTGAACGTTTTATAAAAAGTTTAGTAAAAAAAAATGTTTTTTGCAGGCTCACACGATCACAGCAAAACTTTTTTTATCGATGCTTATCTTCAGTCACTCAAACAATAAGGCTAGGCGCTCACGAGCGACTTTTGTTACGGCAATATGTGCAAAAATCACTGTTTCAAAAACTACACAGAAAAACAAAAAAAGTCACCCTAATGTCACGTGCGCACATCTCAATATACTGCAATAGATTCTTAAACTGTCAAGCAACTTCCCTCTATAGAAATTTATTTACAGGTTTATTCACACTAAAAGATCTTATTTTTTTCATTTATTTATCTGGGACCAGTTTAACCAGGTTTAAAATATTATTACTGGAAATAAGTCTAAATATTTTACACTTAGAAAATGAGTAGGAAAGTTTCAAGAGAAACGCAACGCCACAACACAAGTTAACTCCAAGAATTTACAAAAATACTTGCACTATAAGCTATAAACTTCCACCAAAGCTCTTGAATTCACAAAACACGCTAATGAATGAGATTTTGTTCCTGTTTATTCTTTTCCATCTTTCATTAACTAATGCAGTCTGCAAATATATATATATATACTCTTACAGTTTACTTAAGGCATTTCATTTCCTGGGCAGAGTTTGTTTAAAGCTGGGAGCGATGAAGCAAGGAATGTTTTCATTTAAAGATATCGCTTCACTTTATGAAGAGCAATGGGCCCTCACCCTCCCCACTTCTGCGCTCCTGGTATGCATTTTCCAAGAGATGCGATTGAGGGAAATTACTCTGGAAACTTTATGTATTTTAGTAAACTTTATTTAAACGGAGGCTTCCAAGATCTATTTGGAAATTGCATATTTATTTCATGTGCTTTGAGTAAAAATTGCACAAGTTTTTTTTATTTTTTTTAATTTTTGAGTTTGTTATTTGGTAAAAACAAAATTAAAATGAAATTTGTTTACAAAAATAAAGTTGGTATCTCCAAGATGTAAGGTGATATCAGAATGGTAAATGGAAATACATTGTAATACACGACTATTTACTTGTTTCTTTCATTGTTTAAACAATAAATTTATGTCACTTAAACATTTAACATTGCAATGATTACGTAACATGATCAAGATTTTTGATGTGTTTCCAGATATAGCAATTTTTAAAATTGTGTCAATTTCGTTATTCGTAAATAAGGAATGCTTGCCTTAAAAAAATACCTATAAAAAACAATTTGACTTGAACATGATTATTTCAACATCTCTGTAAATATAATAGACACAGAGTTCATACTTGAGATGCTTTTTTATGTGAGCTCATATCCGTCTGGAGCCAGAGAGACTATGGCATCTCCAATTATTGGGGCATGTTTTGAGGCTGAAGGTATTGAGGAGGGGAAGAAGATGGGATAGAGGAAGGTGGGAATGTACCTGGCTATTCAGATCTGGTCACCAAACATGGCTAAAGCTGTATCAAGTGACCCCCCCCCCCCACATCCCTATGTATTTTCATTATTTTTCCAATCCTTTCAGCCTCCTAACATAACCCTTTCGGAGATGGCATGGTCCCATTTGCTACGGAAAGCTGAGAGCAGAGACTCCTGTGTGGCATTTACAAGAGTACAAAAAAGTACATTATTGTTAAATTTTCTTACCTTTTGGAATAATTAATCACTTTCAAAACATCAAACCACAAATACTTAAGAAGGCAAAGGTGAGATAGTAAACCGTGACCACCATTCCTAGACAGACTTGAGGGATTGGTGTCGTGTTTCCTCCCCTCTTGGTGTCTACAGAACCACCTTCCCCACGTCAAGTGACCCTCCTTTATGTCTAGTATTTCAACCAGACGGGCGACTGATCTCCCATAGGTACAAGAATGATTACACGTAGTGGATGATATATCTACTAATCGGGGATAATTTGGCGTTAACGATGTTATTCTAAGGGTAGTTATCTATCAAATATCTCAAATCATAATATGTAGATAAATCTATTTCTCGTCGCAATTATTTAATTGCAGTTTATTATTATATAATCGTGGAGAATCGACGAAATGTTTAGATTTTTCTTACTCAATACATATTTCTACTTATTATTTTGCGGATATCATATTATAAAAAAGAAAATTTAAAATATTTATTAACCTTTACATACTTACGCGTAGGAAAAGACAAAGGTTTCATAATACATAGATAAAATATTTTTAAAAAGCCTTTGATTCAGTAAGTCATGATACGCTTTTCAAGAAACACCATAAAATTGTGTATTCGGTCCTGCCTTAATGTATTTAAATCTTATCATAGAAACTTAATGAGATTTTATAAGGAGATTCTTAATAGGTACTTTAATAATGTGATAATAATTTTAATATACCAACCTTATCATTTGTAATATAATGTACTGTACACATACATGTCTAAATAAACAACAAAAAAATAAAAATGCTAAACTGAAAGCATACACGAACAAAAGACCACCTTCCCATAAACTACAGAGTACCGCAGGGACCAATACTAGGACCACTACTCTTCCAAATCTATATTGATGACAATTTCTGAATTAGACTTAAACGGAGAATTTTTCTTTTCTGCAGATGATAGCGAAATATTCAAATAGGGTAAAAATTTGGAAAAAATACTAGAAAAAATACAAAGAAATCCAAATAAAATCTACAGTTGGATACAAACAAACATTCTAACAATGAACGTAAAAAACGGAATACATCATTTTAAGTTCTGCTCAAAAAATAATTTCTATTCATATACCTTTCGTAATAGAAAGGAGTGATTCGTAAATCCCGACAAACGAGAACCATCTTGGGCTGTGCATTGCAAACATTTAACATTTAAAGAATATGTACAAGGAATTAAAGATAAAACCACACCCTTTATTGGCGTTTTTAGTAGATTATCATATCTGTTACCAAATTATTTTAGAAATGATTATATTACAGCCTAGTGCGATTACTTCTAAACTACTTAATGTAAGTCCGGGGAAACGCATATTAAACACACATAATTGTATTACGGGTAATAATACAAGACAACATAATTGTACCAGACGTTATGGCACATAACGACCTGCTAAGAGGGCTAGAGGGGAGGGAGATACAAACTATCGTACCCTTGCGAAGGGGAAACTAAGGTGTAAGATAGTAAGTTTGCGAATATGCAGAATATCGGAAATTACAAGAACGCTTCGGACTCAAGATATCATCACATTTCGTTCCAATGCATCCGCCACAACGTACGTATAAAGGCAGCAACCCGCAGTCCAAACGCCCAGATCTCCCGTCAGTCCGATGCATAGGTTTTTCTCAGCGATCAGCGTGCTATGCCTTTACACGTAAGCGTTTGAGCGCGCGCCGCGCATTTTTTTTATTATTTACTGTGTTTCACCGACTGCTTATGGAAAATCAAAAGCAAAGAATAGAAACTTAAAAATCCGTATTAGTTCATTTTTGAACGAAACGTTTCAAGTAAATTATCTAAATTTGCACTCTTCATTCGTAAATAATTTAAAATCTTCTGGGTAATTATGATATGACGTTATTATTTCAATTGATAAATGGCCATAGATATGTCCTTCTTATGATATCTATGGTCAAAAATGAAGCAACACTTTTAAACCGTATGACGTATTACTCATCAGGCTTCACTTCCCTCCGATCCCTGAGAAATCCCTTTACACGTCCACTTCCACGTGGAGATCAGTCGACAACGTATCGGCCCGCTCACCGATGTGTGGTGACTTTTTTCACCCAAATTAACGCAATTTTTCGGCTGGCAGATCGGCTTGAAAAAAACTTATAAAACTTTAAAAAGATTCAAAAGTTTTTATTAAGTAGTTTTAAATGTTTTTATTAAGTAGTTTTATTAAGGTTTCAAAGAATTTTTTCTCTTATCTACCTAATTCCCTCACCACATCTTTCAGTCTAATATTCCTCATATCGGGGAATCCATTCTCCCACATTTCCAGGTACTCAAAACTCTAGTATGGTATTCGCATGACAAAAAATCCACAGTTGATTATTTATCTGTATCTTGAAGTCGATATTATACATATTTAATACAAAATAAGTTATGACATAATACTAATACTATAAATGAATTAAAAAATACTTTGTATTCACCACTTTTTTTTGTTTTGAAAGCGAAGTTTTCTTCATCAGGAATATATAGAATAATAAAAAAGAAGTAATATCAAATATAAATAAATGATAAACATAGAACACAATAACGTAACGTAAATATGTAATTATAAAAAAAATAACTGATTTGTTGCGAACTAAAACTATAAGTTTTGCTAAAAATCTGGATGCTAACGCCATCTTTTCATTTAATTTCAAAGATAGATCACGAACTTAAATATAATACAATGGTAGCTAGGAAACTCAGGTTCGCATCATGGATAAATCCATTTTTTTCACTGTTTCCAGGTACTCAAAACAATTGTGCAATATTACCATGACAAAAAATCTACAGCTATGAACTATCTGCATTTCTAGGAGGATATTATACATGGTTACTACACACTAAGTTATGATATAATATTATGCTTCAAAAAATTCTTAGAATAATAATATAATTATGTATTTATAAAAAATAACTGATTTGTAGCGAACTAAAAATTATAAGCTTTACTTAAAATCTGGACACTAATGACATCTTCTCATTTAATTCCAAATCTAGAACACGTACTTAAATAAATCGTATACAATGCTGGCAAGAATACGTGGGTTCGTATCGTGGATACATTTTTCTATATTTTCATCGTCTTACTTTACAGTTCGGTTCAGAGATGTCGCATGTTGTGGGTTTTCCTTATAAATTCATTTGACAATCTTCTCACGTTCCGGATCTAAACATTTAAATGGGATGGTGTCCAAGATAATTTGCAATTAGGAACGTTAGATCGAAAGAGATTTTCAAGGAAGTTCTAACATTAAATTCGCTTCACTGTTTTTTTCGCAACCATTTTTTCAGTTAATCTAATGAAAATGGATTTTTCTTTTCTAAAATAACAATTTTTTTTTCACCCCGTGCAAAATTTTTATCATTTAGTTTCTTTTTATATTGTACATGAGTCGTGGAGAAACAAAACCCGCTCTAGAAATTTTGGAAAATTGGCGAAATGGATACTTTGCACGACGCTTATTTCTACACCGATTTCCATATGGAATACATATCGAGATCAATATGGAAAATTTTTGTACTACAAGAACATTATTTTCATATCGACGATATCATAGAAATATAGTTGCCATTACAGAAGAAATAATATTTTAAAAAGATACATAGTGTAAAAAAAAATGGTAACACCTTTAACATCACCATAGATCGTACGGCAATATCTATCAGAAAATGTAAAAAAATATACATAAAATTGACAAAACCGAACAGGAAGACATATTCCTAACCAGTCAAAAACAGTCTGATATTTATCTATATTTTTTTTATCAATATTTTTAATATTTTCTGAAATAAAGACGTAAAATTTTTTATATTATATGTAAAATAATAGTTACGTAAAACAATGATATCTGTAAAGTAATGCCCGTCACACTGGACGAAAAAAGGTCTCGAAATAAATTTTGTCCTATTTTTCATTTGGAAACCAGAATACAAAAATAAATCGAACGTAATTTATTTTTACCTCAAAAGAAAACTCAACATTGAGAAGCAAAAACTCGTCTGCCTGTGTACGGATATCACAATATTAATTACTGAATGTCATTAAGGTTTCAATAAAACTTTCCTTACTTCTAAGAAACAGGGTGATACATATAACTTACCGCAAAATCATTATGACTTGTTTCCAAAGATCTCAAGATTATTCTAATGATATGCTGCCAATAAAATAATAAAAAAAATATTTCCACGGTTGAAACAAGATCGTGAATCCAACAAAAATCGCGGAATCCCCGGATCGAGACTAGCGCAGTACCGGAATTATGGCGCCCGGTGCCGACAAAGGTCTGGGATCCCGGGATGAAAGCTCTAATCTAAAGCTCGTAATCGAACCCCAAAAATGACGTAGGCATTAAGTTATTTAACCCTGGAGCGGAAAACAGGAATAAAATTAATTCGCTCCATCTCTAAACGAATTTCTCACTGAAGTGCAGACCGATCAGGGTGCCTTTCTTCAAGGTAGCTTTCCTTGAATTTTTTCCTCAGCAATGTGTTCGTTTTCATACTAGCAGGTTGCACCTTGCAGGTAAGATTAATATTCTTTCACTGAGGAAATTTTCAGTCTCATTGAAATTTGCTGATCGCCTCTCAGATAAAATAAACGAGTAAATTATGTATAATTTTTATCAATTTAAGCAATATATATGGTTATTGTCAGTTATTCCAATATGTATTACCCTAAATGATTTAAATGGTTTATCAAAAATAAGAAAAAACGAATAATTAAACAGGTGGGAATAAAGCGTACTTCTCGCTTCCATTAATGGGTTAAGATAGAACGTTTCGATTCGTGGGTAAAATATTTAAAAAATTCAACCCACCAAATAAAAAATAACGCTAAGCACAGTGAAAATTTTAGATCGTAAACAATTCTTTTGACAGTATTACTTCAAAAGGCGCTAAATGAATCAATTTCAAGTATGATCGCATTTCTGACTTTGCAGAACTGCTCAAAAATTTAATGTATGTTGGTATTATTCCCAATAGCAGCAAGTTTATTACTAATACGTAAATAGAATAATCGCACAGATAAACAGCCTGTTTTTGGTAAACATCACTGAACTCTTAACTCCTAGAAGTGTGATCGATAAAGATTCAAGTTTCACATCTAAAGCCTGTTTCACACAAAACTTAATTTTGGATTTGAGGCCAAAATACTGACCTACATCTAATGATATATTTTTTTAATCAAAGGTTTAGTAAGTATCTAAGTACGTATGATAAGTATTTTATTTATTTTTGTTTTACATTACGAAATATAGGCCATTAAAGGAAATGATTTTTCGCGTTTTTAGAGGTATCTTTAACAATTATTTTTAATGATGATTAAAAAAAAGTTTTATCCCCTTTACTTTGAAAATATAATGGAATATTAAATATACATTATTTTTTTTAAATATTAAAATAAGCATTATGGTGGACTTTAAATTAAATTAAAAACGATCAATTTTTGTTGGAATACAAATTTGCCGTACATGATTTAGAATATCGACCCGAAAAAACGTTTTTTTTTAATGTTTTATTTTTATGTTTTTATTTGCATAATCTTATTTACATAGCAAAAATGATTTTTTTTATACAATTAACCCGCAAATAATTTTCTAAGTTACCTCTAAAATTATGAAAATTCATTTTTTTTTCATAATTTAACACAAAAACAAATAAAATGCTTCTCATCCGCACTAGATATTTACTAAATCTTTAATTAAAAAATATACATCATTCAGTATGAATGGGTATTTTGGCCTCAATTCCAAAATTAAGTTATTTATGAAACAGGCAGCGCAGCCGTTCCTCTATTATAATAAAATTAGATATTTGAAATGCTATTATTTGTTATTATAATAATCAGGACTGAGTATTTTAAATACTTTCTTATACCTGGAATGCATGCAGTTAGTTTGACATCCGAGGTGGGTGAATGTGGTTGTTTCCTACAATGGAATTTCTCGCTATTTACAGATAGTTGAGTTGGCATCGCGTTTGGGTCTCACCCAGGCGTCGTGAGTTTAATTCTTCGGCTGGCTAAGTTCTCCATTATGACCCAAGCAACATCTTCCGCTCACTGTGATGTTAGTAGGAGATTTTCAAACATTGTCAAGTTACTCGTAACCAAAGAATATTTGCCTTTCTTTAAAAAATGCATTAAAAAAAATATATATATTTGACCGTCATTTTTGCAACGGTTTTTCAACAGAGGGTAGCGATGCTCTAACAGATGATTCAAAATGAAGTTCAAAAGGTAGATATATTTACTAAACGAGAACAAAAGATTAAAATAATACATCAAAATCAGTGAGCAAAAAACAGACTAACCTCGAACCTGTAAAACGTAACGCCGTAAAAAAAAAAAGAATCTCATTAATCATAGAATGGTGATGTATTGATTGAGGTGTAAACGACTGTATTACCTTGTGAAGGGAGGTATTTGAACTAATCAATTATTAAGGTTTGATTTATTAAATACAATACACTCTCTTTAAATTAAATAATTAATAGGAACGGCTGCGCTGCTGTTACATACATAACGTAATTTTGGATTTGAGGCCAAAATACCCATCCAAACTGAATGATATATATATATATATATTTTTAAATTAAAGGGTTAGTAAATATCTAGTACGCGTAAGAAGTATTTTATTTATTTTTGTTTTAAATTATGAAGTATATGCCATCGTTTTTCATAATTTTAGAGGTAAATTTGAAATTAATTTCCTGGTTTATTAAATTTGAAAAACAATTATCATATATGCTATGTAAATGTGATTACGTAAATAAAATATAAAAAACAAAACATAAAAAAAAAAGTTTTTTCGGGTCGAAATTTTCAATTATGTCCGAAAAATTTGTGTTCAAACGTAAATTTTAATTAAAATTTTAAATTAATTTAAAGTCCACCACAGCGCTTATTTTAATAAATTTAAAAAAAATTATATTTCATTGTATTTTCAAAGCAGATGGGGTAAAACTTTTTTTTTACATCACCGTTAGCCCCCAAATAAATCTTAAAGATGCCTCTAAAATCGCGAAAAATCAATTCCTTTAAAAACCTATATTTCATAATGTGAATTGTGAACTGTACTGAATTGTATCTCGAGATGTCACATGTATTTTTTTTACCCAAGTTTACTTCCAAAGCTCATAACTTCATCATATTTGGATACATAAAAATAATTTGACTGCATTTTCATCAAAATAATACATTAGGAGACAACTTCATTATTTAACTGCACCGACTGAACATACAATAAGACTCATACCTATATATCATACCTCTTCAAGTATAGTGCTTTATGACTCTTCTTACTGTTTGTCCAAGCAAAATATTTTCACTTTTATGGCTAAACTAATATTTGCTGACCCACCCGGCCTAGCTCAGGGTTATGAATGGTTTGGAGTAAAGTTTTGTGGTTGTGAATTATAGTGAACTCTGTGTAATTTTAAGTTATAAATAATATTAATGTCGAGAATTAATATTGTTATAACTACCTATTTCCCTACCCACATCCTTACATCTATTTCTATAACTGCCCCTATCCGTACCCTACCCCTACCCATCATTCATTCAATATAACGATAAGCTTTTACGTCTTTTGTGAACATATACGTACTTCAGAAAATACATAAATTTTATCTTAGAAATAACATTTTTTTTACTTAGTTCGTATCGTGTGGTCGAACTCGTAGCAACGAACTCGAATGTTTGAATATTCCATTTTGTTCCTGATTGGTTCCGGTTTTTGAACATACATTTAACCTTTTGCTCCCTTTGGTAACCTCGGATGTCTAATTGAAGTAAAACACATTATCACTGTTAAATAACTACTGTTTTGGCATCTTAAATGCATAATTGTTGACTACTCACCCCTTCCTATCCGATCCAATTCCTATTGCCACGGGAACAAGAATCCGTGGCAATCGTGGCATCCTCCTGTTTCTCTTCAGCCCTTCCTTCACCCTTTTCTCTTCTTATTCTCCAGATTAACTTCGCCGCCAGTTCCGGAATTGTGATTCTTTCAGAGCTATCGAAACAACTACATTGTACTGTCTTTAATTCGACCCCGTAACTCATTCCAGTACTGAGATGATGCGTAATAAAGAAACAAACAAACAAACATATGTACGATATAATATACGAAATTTATGAATTCGATGTAGAAGTTCATTTAGGCGTATAAATTCAAATAATTAAAATGGTTAACCAATTTTACCAAAAGCAGGGAAAATAAATTGCGCTTACTTCGAGTATACGATCAAACCAACAATACACTAAAATCGATTCATATTTTAGTTTAAATATTCTTTGTACGCCATCATTTCACTATGGTAACTTTGATTAATGAGAGAGGATTAAACCTGTGGGAGTTGGTATGTGAAAAAATTACAGAATGTAATCAGCGGGGTATAATTAAACATCATCTGTGTGGGAGGTTATTCAATTTATCTATGGATTAACAAGCAATTTATATTTACTCAATTTCCCTTGAAAAACGTCGGCTTATAATTTAAATCGCTAATTTAATTTCTTTCAACTGTAAGAACGAATTATTTACTTCTATATTTTTTTTTAAACATGTGAAAATTTTGTTATCATAAATCCATGTGTACCTACCTAAAACTCAGTGATACAATAGTTACAAATCAACTTGATTTTTTTTTGAAAACTACCCATGTTGTAAAGCTGAAGGGAGTGGGAAAAGGAAGAAGTTGGAGAAGAAGAAGGGTTGAATTTTCCTGGCTATTTTTATCTGGTCACTAAGTATGGATAAAGCATTTTACAGCAACTTTTCGATTCTCATTGGTAGTATTTCACCAGGGCGATACTTAGAGTATCTACTACCCTGGAATGTGCGGCATATATAGTATATTATATTTTATATCAATTGAACATGAAGAATACAATCATCAACAGGAGCTGAACATCTAACTATTCACTGTTCTACCATGGTAAGTAAAAACACAGTAATTACCAAAATTAACAAAAATGAGTTGAATATGGGAAGTTATTAAATATCGTATTTCTTTTATTTTATTAAATTGATAAACTAAAGTTTTTATTTTACTTAAGACATTATTTAATGTTACTCATTTTTTATATTTAAGAAAGATGATGAAAGATGTTTGCAATTTCATCGCTGTTGGTTAGTAAAATTGCAGTATTTATGTTTCTGTAAGTAGAAACAAGTCCCTACATTGAAATTAACGCGTTTATATGTAATATTTACGAATATGGTGTGTTTATATCTACCATTTTGAAATACATTTTCTCTATTTCGAGGTTATTGTAACATAGACTTTTGAGTTTGAAAGGAGCTTTTGCTGCATTTTTCCTCTTTCGATTGATCTAAACCTGTCTTATACATTAAAATTGATGGAAAGGGAAAAAAATCTTTTTAGACTTATAAACATAGTAAAATACTAGATTGCTTTTTTACTTACCACAATTATCCAAGTGATAAAAATTCAACGTTGTCAGTAAAAACACGGTAGAAACATAAAACGCATATTTTCAATAAATGTAATAATTTTTTTACAAACTTTATTATGATGATATTGTAGGATAGGTTGCTAAGGGTCTTGGCAAAAAATCAATACGATAATCTTATTTTAAATTTATTATAAAACTTAAATAAAACTAGACCATTCATTTTGGGGAAGGACTCCTGTGGTAATTACTGTGTTTTTTCTTACCAGAAAAGTGCTACTCTTTATATAAACGAGCAACTTAGGTGGCTCAGGCACGTATTAAGACTGCCAGAAGATTTATCGTAAAAATCTGAGTGCTATTCCAGAGGAAAGTCGTCCAGTGGGCCGCCCCAGACACGGCTGGGCGAAGGATCTGTAAAGGCTGTGCGAGGAGAGACTGGACCTACTATGGACGGACGCCGAGAATGTAGCATAAGAGGGGGACCCCTGGAGGTGCCTTATCGATGCGATGGGTCTCCGACCCTAGTACGACAAGGGAAAGAAGATGTATGTATGAACCAGCATCTTCTAAATTCATAGTATATCATTATGAACTAAACATTTTTCGTAAGTTAGAAAAACACCATCGCACGCCTTTGAAATCTACTAACTTACTTCTATTACGTAACGGCGCTAATCCAGGCTAATTAATTTCAAAGCTATCAAGCATTTACAGTGGTGGTTAGGTACATATTTAAAATACTTGCTAAGTGCTCAAAGATAAATGAAGCCATTCACGGGATAAAGTGGAAGCGGATGTTTTTATTTAGTGAAACGAGTTCATCATGTGTGAGTATTTTTGGAATTTTCGGAGGCACACGCACCCAACCACCCCTTAATGACGTCACAGTCACACATGAAGGGGGTACCTATCCCTAAATACCACAAACCCACTTGTACTCGAACTCTATACAAATGAGTTACTACATTCATGGTTATAAGTCTGGAAACATCTGAGGGATTATTAAACGAAATTGTAAATAAATAAAAATTGTATGCTCATCTTGGTATAATTGCATATTTTAGATTGTTATATACATTTGATAATATCCATGGATAGTTTTTAAAACAAGTTTTGTTTTATAAATGGTAAGAAAACAATAACACGATAGAAACGTAAAAATAATTAAAAACAACAAAAAAATGATATAATTTAATATTTGTGTGTAACAACGAAACCCACATGTTCAAGGCCATTGTATTAGTATGCTTGGGAATAGTTAAAAGCAGTTGAAATTTACATAATATAGATGTAGTGTTTTTTGTATTTAGATATATATGTATATTTATTTATTTATCTACATTATTATCTAATTTTTTCTTCAAAGTGAGTTAGTTTTTACAGCATGTAGTAACAGTAGAGATAATAATTAAATTATAAACATTTGTAGATATTTCAGAAACCGTTTTTTTCGTTGGTAAAGCATTTTATAAATAAAGAAATAAGAAGAAAGAAAAATTGATATCATTTATAAAATACGTTTATTGAATTGAACTTGGAATAAATTAAAATGTTTGTTTTCAATAAAAACGTTAATTTTTCATTACCACATTATTATTTACCATTTTTTCTACTTTCGTTTCATAGTAAAATTATGTCAGAAAAATTAATGTTTCGTTAAAGTGATTTCACATAAATAGCGATGTTTCCTTGCTTGGTGGTTAATATCGTAAAAAAAAGAATGAGTTAAGATTACAGAATATACTAAAAATACAAAATTATAGGAATGTATCAAGTTTTCAAAATGATTTTAACATACTCCAAATACATTTTTTTAAAGGTAGGTACTTAATTTTAATATTTTTCATAGGTACGCACAAATAACATAAATAAAATTACAGTAACACATGAAAAAGTGTACAAAAATAAATGAAAACCATAGAAACTACTCAAAATTTGCACAAGAGATAATAATTATATTACAAAATCAAATTTTGGACACGATATGAAAATTCTGCAACAGTATTCAGTATATTACTACAAAAAATAAATTAACAGGTTGAAATAATTCAGTTTCAGTTTTTGTCGATAAAGCGACGTTTATTGAAATATAAGTACAATATATTTTACATATTTATATTATTATGTGGTTCTATATAGATCACATGCAAAAAAAAGACAAATTACGTAACCTATTATAACTTTGAAGTAAGGACCTCAGTCTTAAGTAATAATTCTAATATAAGTTCATAACTTAATTACGAGGGCTGTCCGTAAAATAAGTTTCCCTATTTTTTTTTAAAAGGGAAATTAAAATTAAAATATTTTTTTAAATTCGTAGCTTAGTCTTAGCAAGACAACTATAGACAAGATCCTAATAGAACATTTAGGTTATTCTAAGGTTTGTGCAAGGTAGGTGCCCAGGATGCTTACGAAAAACAAATCACGGAGCGTACTTCACAACTCACGGGCGATGCGATCGGGAGCTCCATTCTTTACGGCTGCCAAATCAACACTGAGCGTCGCAGCGAGTTCGGCTGGGTGGGGATGTGGAGGGGGAAGATCAAGCTACGATCTAGAATTAAAAAAAATAATAATAAATTTAATTTGCCTATTTAAAAAAAAAATAGGGAAACTTATTTTACGGACAACCCTCGTATTATCTACTTTGTAACAATTTTGTTTTTATTTTCGTTTCTAAATTTTTATACACTACAAACTTTACCCCGTTCGTACTTTTGCTCGGGTATTCTGTTGTCACTGTCAACCGCAGCTAAACCCTTCCACCGAAAAAAAAAGGCACAAGGCTTTTGATTGATGCCCGCTACCTACTACCCTGTACATATCCAGCACCTACCTGGTACCTACCCTGTATCCTGTACCGCTCCCGCCACAGTGGGGATTGTACAGATCCCCGGATATATACTTTACCACATTACCTACCCTGCTACCCTTACGGCAAACTACGAACCACAATTCTGTGAACTGCTAATCCAATCTGCATGTTGGATGAATTAAAAAGTAGCACACGTTAAATTATATTTTTCTTGAAAAAAATTGTTTTTGCAGGTTCTCTTACCTACTAAGTAAATGCATTTTTTATAAGTAGAGACCTGATAATTTTGCGTTACTCTTTGTAGAATTACGCTTTATTTTTGGTGAAATTCGCGTTCGTTATTTTGGGAGAAGTAGTACTATGTTTCAGCAAAAGCGGTGATATTTTTCAAAAAAGGTAGTATATTATTTGTTGTTTCTTTTTTTGTGATATTTTATTTTACTTTTAATTTGTAATACTTATTTACTATATATATTCCCATGTATTTTTGGGTGCTTCCTTTTTATCATAACTACATATGTTTTATAAATAACTACATTTATTTTATATCTACATAACTTTATCACATCCGAGACACTATCGAAAAATTGCAGATACATTCGGGTAGAAACTTGTATAAAGATTGATAAAAAGGTAATAAAAATATATGGGAATTAATTGAAGAAGATATTGACAGTTCTTACAAATCAAAGTATAATGTCGATAAACATGACGGTACTAATTGGGATAGCTGTAGCTGTGGATCAGAGCACAAGGTCCCGTAGAGACCATAAGGTTCTGGGTTTGAGTCCCAGCTACTACCGTTACTTTTTTATTTTCGATTTCATGTTACATTTTGAGAGTTGTTAATATTATCTTCGATGATTAAAAATATATTAAAATGAGGTTTATAAGCTTCAATACGTTATTAGAAAATTAAATATTAATCCTAGACTTGCTAGAAGTCCCGTACAAATAAAATAGGATAGGTATATCCGAGAAATTACCTAAATATTGACGATATATTCGGTTAGAATCTTACCGTCATAGTCAAAAGGTAGTAGCAAAAATATATGATAATTGATTAATGATGATATTGACAGTTCTTAGAAATTGAAGAATGATACAAATAAAAATGACAGGATGGTTTGGGGTAGCTATAGCTCAGTGGATTAGAGCGTAAGGTCCCGGATAGACCATGATTCCTGGGCTCGAGTCTTAGCTGGTATAGTTTACTTTATCTATTCGGTTTTATGTATCATTATGAGAGTTGTTAATTTTATCTCTAATGTTTTAAAAAATAAAATACTAAAAACTTTAAGGTATTATAACAAAATAGAAACATTAATTAAATAGAGACAATGTTGTGTACTCCTGCCTAAGTTTGTATAAATACCATAGCATAAGAATTTCAACTACCAGTCTGAAAATGTCCGTAGTAGGATGAAACCGGTCCTGATGAAAATAAATAAATGGAACAAAGTACAAAAGTGTTTTAATTTCAATTCTAATACAATGGAATTCCACCACGAATTATCAGTCCAAAAATTAGACTCATTATTTATTATTATTTTTTATTTATTAATCTTGATAAAACATAATAAGGAAAGAAAGTTCGATGTCTGTCTCACTGGAAAAAATGTCTGTATTGAGAAAGATGTATATTAATAACATATATAAAAAAATATTTACACTTATGTACAATAAAAGACATAGTGCAAAACATTATATTTAATGTTCTCCTCACAATGGCCTGGAACTAAAGGGAAATAGAAAAACTAAGACAAATATATAAAAGTGACGTAAAACTCGTCCAGGTGTTGATTTTCTCCATATTTCTTTACACTGTGGGAACATGGATACTTAAAGCCACCAAAAAATAAAGTGAATAGACGGCCTCGAAATGTGATGGTGGAGGAAAATGCTCAGGAATCCATGAATAGCCAGACGCGTAAATGCATATATTCTGGAAGTGCTTGGTATCCACAATAGACTGTCAACTATCTGCCTACCGCATGTCCTCGGTTACTTTGGACGCGTTTCTCGCTAAACCAAGAACTCCAACTTGGAGAAGCTCATGGTCACTGGCAAAGTCGAAGATATGAGATGCAAAGGAAGGTCAACGATTTGTTGGAGTGACCAAATTTCACAGGCGTCCTAAACGTCGGTGTCCGTGGCTCACAATACAGTTCATGATCGCAAGAGTGGAAGATACACAAGAGAATTTGGAGAGGTGGTCAAAATCCTCAGTAATGAGGAAGCGAGTCGCGAGTACAAGTAAAAAAATAATAATCTATTATCATTAGTTATTAAAATAATATAAGATGCCCAGGCAGTTTGTCAGACTATCGCAGTGCTGTCACTTTAAGATTGGCAGCAAGCGGACCCATATATCGAAACCCTTTAGAGGGCCACCCAAGAGTTTCCCTGAAGAAATGTGTGTTGGGGGAGAGGAGAGAGACTACTAGTATGAGTGCAGTTCCGCCTTCAGTTATTCCTGAAACATGCAGGAGAATATTACCATGGTGATGCACATAGATAAAATAACAAGTAGTATCGCTCTCAGTATCGCTCTGGTGAAAGACCACCATTCAGAATTGAAACGTTGCTTGAAATGGCTTTTAACCGTGTTTGGTGACGAGATATGAATAGCCAGGTATTTTTCCACCTTCCTCTTCCCCTTCTCCTTTCCATCCCCAATACCTTCAGCCTCACAACATTCCCCAAATGGTTATGTCATAGTCTCACTATCTCCAGACAGTTGGGGGGAGCAGTTAGGACTCTTGTGCGGTATTCACATAAAAAAATGACGATAGGAGATGGGTCATGATCCATCACTAGTATAGTACTGCACGCACAATGCTTGTTTCTTCCCCACTTTATTTCTAACTACATTCCAAAATCATAACTTTCATTGGCTCCGCCGCAGCAGTCGTAGCATGGCGATAGACGGCACACCATGTAGTATCTCCCTTTGTTTATAGTATCTATTATGATATCATACCTCCGATAGAAGGAAATGAAGATACCTGTGATAGATACATTTAAAATGGTCGAATAACTCGAACAAACCAGAACCAACCGTGTTTTTATTAACAAATTTCGTATAAAAATTTTAAGTTTTTGTTGGAATTACTTACATTTAATTTAACATTAACTCAACAGTGGGGGGTATTTTTTTATATTAGAAAAAGGTATGAGTAATGGATTGGAATCTGGAGTTCAGTGTGTCTATAAGTAACGGACGTATTAATCTAACCCTTTCACTGTGTTTGGCAATGGGAATCCAAGTGGAGAGTTCAGGGGGTTTCCTTCAAAGGGCCTCTCCTGATTCGGTCCATCACGCAGTTAGTGAGCAGAGGCATTCCCCCTGTACAGAAAAGGGCGGCCCGTTTGACATATTCGTCTATCATAACAAACGGATTGCAATCTTTGGAGCCCAGAAGTCAGGTGGGAATGCTGTCTTTGTTCTACCGGTATTTTAATGGAAGATGCTCTGATGAACTATCGTCATTGATCCCATTGGCATCGGTGCATAGTCAAGAAACACGCCAAACGTGCGCCCAACATTTGTACACGGTTGACATTTATCATATAAGAACGGGTCGTTTCTACGACTCGTTAAATATCCAACAGCTTGGCTGTGGAATGATCTGCCGACCTCTGTATTTTCTCTCTTCTACAACATGGATCTAGTCAAGACCCAGGCTCACTCGTTCCTATCCTCTAAAAGACCCTCCACATAGCATCTCCAAAGATGACATAGGCCTTGAGGGAAATAATTTCCCTCAGGGCCTCCTGTGTAGAGTTACTGTAAAAAAAAAACGTAGAGAACCACTTGAATTGACCTTTGGTTGAGGTGTTGGTTATCCAATGATTGTTTCCCGGGAGGCGGTACCCATTCCCGCCTCCCAAATTGAATGTATTTCACCTAATTTCTGACAAAAGGATATTTACTTATATATTAGTTCCACGTTATATGAATACCACCCACCAATCATAAATTACTGCAGCACTTCATGAATATTGAATACCCGGATTTCATTTCAACATCTGCCTTGAAAGATACGAGTCCTCGAGGAACCGTGGTGATTTTAATTGCCAATTAGTGTTTTTTTTTTCACCAATAATAAGATATCGATATCAAGTTTTGTTGGCCGTTGTAAAAGGTAGATATTATTTTCACAAATAAACGAAAATTATCTCCCTAAATCGTAAAAATTAGAAATAATTGGCGGAAAACACTTTTTTCGTTTCAATTTTTTTCAAAATTCTAACTAACTGTAATTATTATAACTGAAGCGGTAATCTATGTTGATATTTTGATAATTTAAGGTAATAATCAATTTTTGCATTTTGATTTGTGATCTCTAACCACGTTGAATCTTCTATTTTGAAGCACACTTAGGTAAATGTAAAGTTTATGAAATTAATAATGATTACTTTATTAAACCACTATATTTAATATCTAAATATCTACATGTTTCAGGAGCAAAGCTCCCCGTTTTACGATAAACAATTAACCTACTCAAAATAATGACGTAAAGTATAGACAAATAATAAAAACATGCAACAAATTTAAACACAAATTAAAATTTAATATAAGTGATTAAAGTAGGTAAGCAATAAATTAAAAATGTTAAATTATTAAAAAAATATTAAATAAAAAAAATTTTTCAAAAATAAATTATTTCTATTATTCAATTTATTTTTTATAACTTATTGAAGATTGTTAACCTCATTTTAATATTTAATCATTGAAGAAGATGATATTAACACATCCCAAATGAACCAAAAAACCTAAAAACAACAGAAAACAAAAAGATTTCAGTCGCATCTGGGACTCGAACCCAGGTCCTCTACCTATCCGCGGTAACCGCTTAACCAACTTAGCTAATGAGATCAGTTCAATTTACGCCATCTACACCGATATCATACTTCAAGTTCAAGACTTATTAATATTATCCTTCATTTTCAAATCCCATATTATTGGCTGCTATCCTTATGATGAACGCAAAGTTCTACCCAAACACAATTGCAATCGGGATAGAGTTTCGGATATACCTATCCGATTTTTATTCATATGAGACATCTATTGACTTATTTTACAAGTCTGGAAAGAATTATATATATATTTTTTTTATAACTTATTGAAGTTTGTAAACCTCATTGTAATATTTAATAATTGAAGAAGATAATATTAACACATCCCAAATTAATCACGAAACCGAAAAAACAACAGAAAATAAAAAAGAGATGTAGTGTATATGAGAGAGAGAATCAGTGTAGATGTCGTAAATTGAACTGGTCTCATAAGCTAAGTTGTTTAAGCGGTTACCCCGGATAGGTAGAGGTCCTGGGTTCGAGTCACAGATGAGACTGAAATCTTTTTATTTTCTGTTGTTTTTTTCGGTTTCGTGGTTCATTTGGGATTTGTTAAAATTATCTTCTTCAATGATTAAATATTTTTATTATCATTATAACCAAAATAGCAAGGCATATAATAGTTATGATTATGAAAATTAATATGAATAATATTTTAAATGTAGTTTTTAATAAGAGATTTAAAAAAATGGATATAAATAATATTTAATTGACTATTAACACTTTTTCTAATTTCTAAATTTTTTTATTTATCTAATTACGTAAAGTCTATATCTGTTTGTTTATAACAGGAAAAAATCGTAGGCCGGTGTGCTTAAGCGTCATGACAAGTTTTTCTGTGTGAAAATTCTAGTTCAATGGAAGTATTTTCAGTACCCAAAGTTAATAATAACATGATTTATGGTGCATGTTAATAATATATCCATATAATTCCGTGTGAAAAATAGAAAATGTGGACAAAAAATGAGGGTCCTCCAAAACTGAATATGATTTACACGGGGACACCGAGATGGCGCAAAAGAAAAAGGACTTTTTTTTAATATTACTATGTGTTTGAGTGCATATTGTTCACATCACGTAGGTAAACACAGTGTTCAGAAATTGGTGGTACTTTCCGTAATGCGATGATTCTATATCATATTCCAGAATTTAATATTCAAACTTTCAATTTTAAATGTATTTTAAAATATCTAATTGCACGGAAAATTGAATTTTTGTATAAGTTTAATTACACGTATCAAATAATCCATTCACTAGATGTTAAATCAAAGCGCGTTAGTAAAACTAATAAACGTGATTGAATACCAAACTTATTGTTTAATTGGTGGAAACTAATTTGGATGATAAGGTTATGCTTACCATAATTATATTCCTAAGTGAATTTAGTAATCACGTGCTGTTTATTGATAATTTTACTAACGTGAACACTATTAATAATTAATTGCTAACCCATCAGAGTTGAATCTACGCGATGTGTTAGAAGCATAAAGTTGTATAACAACAAAATGATTCAACGTGGTTCACGTTTCACATATTCATATACTATGTTATGAAAATTTGTTTTATCTGTTTCCCTTTCCCAGTCGGGTCTCGGACTCATTGTTTCGGCAAGGTGCCTTCAGGAGTCCTTGTCCTGGGCTGCTTCAGCGACCTTCGTCCATTAACAAGCCAAGCGGCAGCCTCTCCTCGCCCAGCCTCCCCATTACCCAGTCTTTTATTGCCCAGCCTTTGGAGTTGCCTTTCCCAACTTGTCTAAGGCGGTCAACTGGATTCTATGGACTATCTGAACTTTCTTGACAATCTAGAGTCCCTGGACTCTCTGGAATTGATGATACTTTATGCAGTAGTTGCTCTACTAGCATCCTTATTAGGAATTAATGGCAACTATTCTCAACAACTTTTCCACGAAGAGTAACATTGTATTAATGTAAATGCAATACAAATGTCCCAACTACCCGGAGTCAGTGGGAAAATAGTAACCTCAAATATTGTGAGGCTGGAGGGAGTGGGAAGGGGATATGCCAACTAATAGCTAAATTAACAAATGCGTCGGATTCCCACCCCGGCGTCTCGTCATGTATTCGATTCCTCCACTAGCTAAGACCTCCACCATTGGGGTATTTGAATTGGAACCCTCTCCTTATATATATATATGGAGAAGGTTCTAATTTCAAATGATTTGTTACTCTATCATTTACAATCTGGTTGCTTTTGTGCGACATTGAAAACTCAGGTAAATTCATCACGAAAAACCTATTTTCATAAGGTTATACCAAAAGCGTGTAGTATAATAAAATAAATGCTAGATACGTTAACTACCTTAGAAAGTACTTTAGTTACAATTACTTCTTTGTACAATCCAAAACTAATCGTTCGCCAAATATCTTCAGATTGGCACACCCCTGAGATGAATGTAAGATTCAGTAAAATAAAGTAAAAACTAATCTAACTTATAGTCAATACGTATATCTAATTAAGTTATATTTTTGTATATTAAAATATTATTTTATTTTCACCGTGGAGTGATGAAACCTGGTTTCATTATAAATAGTTGGATGCTACATTATGGCAGCCGACGTAGTTAGTTCCAGTGTTTAGTTTTGCAATTTTAGAGTTTTTAAAAATTTAAATGAAAAATGTTTTTGTTTTAAGCCACTTTTTTCTTAATGTATTATTGTGCATTCGACTGGTTTCGATTGGACTTAACCTTCTTCAGGAATGTACACATATAAACTTTCTAGTTTATACGTGTACATTCCTGAAAAAGGTTAAGTCCAACCGAAACCGGTCGAATGCACAAATATGTATAAATAAAATAAAGTAGCTTAAAACAAAAATAATTTTCATTTCAATTATAATGCCAAGTCACAAAGTGATAAAACCTTCGATAAAATAAAGATTTTTTTATATTTTGCAATAATTATATGCATGATTACCAATTGGTCGAAGGAAGCTAAGTCATCATGAATAGGAACCGTTATTATTATTATTTCATTATTCTTTCAATATAGGTTATCTGTGGTCACAGAAGATTCAGGGTTTTTGACGTTTATTATTGGTTTTTTAAATGTTTCAGTAATCTGGCGTGATAGGTTGTTTAGTGAGTTTGGTTGTTTTGACCGCGTTCTATTTTTTGTTCTTTTCTGTTTAAATGGTAGTTTGATATCGGTTAGAATGACTGATATTTGTGTAAAGAGAAGCTTGCGGATGATAATACGGATCTTTATGTATGAAGAAATTCATTATAAATCTCCAAGAATGTGTTGTCGTATACAAAGTAATTAGTTTTCTTTTGTTTAATGAGTGATTTAGATGAAAATCGAGGCAAAGTTTTAGATTTGTTTTTTTGTTGTTGTTGTTTTTGTTTTTCTTTGTTTTTATTAATGTAAAACATTTTACAAAAAAACATAATGCAAAAAGTTCCGATAAACTACTTTTTTGTAGTGTGTCTAACGGGAGCTTGTTATTCAAAACTTTATCATAAATTTACAGTTAAGGTTAAAATATATTTATAAAATAAAAAACATATGTTACCAATTTATGGCATAAATACTTGTCAAGAATTATATACAACAAAAAAACGACAACAATAAATGGTATATAAAATAATATTTTATTATTACGTGATACAAAAAGCTCCTTTCAGATAGCCAAGTTTTCAATATATTTATTAATTTTTTAGTTTAAAATTTTTTTTTTTACTTCAACGGGTAACATATTTAAACATCTAGGAATCGTTCTTTGTCCATATTTGTTTGAATACTTAGGAACCATTAATCCTTCATTAAAATTGGGACGAGTATTGTAAGTGTGCTCTAGTCTATTTGTATTATATATAGGGTTATTAATGTCCTTAAATATGATTTTGTACCACAGAATTTCTTACTGAAAGAATTTTGAGAATTTAATTATTGTAGAAAATAATATTAACATAACCTAAGTGAAACATGAAAACGAAAAAAAAACAGAAAATAAAAAGATTTCAGTCGCATCTGGGACTCTGGGACATTAACTAGGTCGATTAAGCGGTTGCTTCTTCTCATTAGCTAAGTTGGTTTAGCGGTTGCCCCGGATAGGCAGAGGTCCTGGGCTCGAGTCCCAGATGCGACTGAAATCTTTTTTTTTTCTGTCGTTTTTTCATTTAGGTTAGGTTAATATTATCTTCTACTGCGATTAAATATTAAAATCAGGTTTTTCAATCTCAATCAAAATAATTATTAATTAAAAATTGAATTTTGAGAACATTTATTAAACTCCTACATGCGATCATAACGAAATTCATGGCCTTCTTCCCTAAGCATAAATCCATTGCTATTCAATATCGGCCTTCTTACAAGGCATTTAATAGCAAAATAAAATTGTTTTAAATTCATCATCTGTCTCTGTATGCTATGTATGAACGTCCTTGAAGAGGCGGTTTCTGAAATTGATCTTAAATGAATTGCATTAACCATGAATATCTTCTAGGATTGAGTTAGTGCGGGTGACAACAATTTATGTATGATTTTATTTAATAATAATGCTGAGTAATAAATTTCATTATTTGAGTATAAATCGGCTCGGACTGATCCACAACAAAAAGTGATAGAATAAACTTATCTAGGTCAAACTCGAAGCTAGAAATTCGTGATTCAGTTTGTCCTGTTTGGTCCGGGGGGACTTAGAACACGATTTCCCTCTGGAAATACAAATAGATTTCTATACGGAAGACGTTCTGCAACAGTTTGCGCAACATCTCCACATGACCTTAGAGATTTTTAAGGATAGTAAGCAGTGGCGTGTAATTCATAAAGTCTGGAAGGTCTGAGCCTACCGTGGTGAAATCACAAACCATTAAACAAATTAAGAGGAAAGAAAACAATAAATTAAGAACTCGCAGCTCATTTATTCAGTTCTGCTGACATGCAACTCGCAGTGGCTCAAAAGTTCCCATTGTATGAAAAAAAGAATCTTATACAATAACAAAAAACAACAACAAAAAGTTGTCAAATCGGGAGAGATCAGTTGAGGGAGACACATATACCTCACCAACCGGACTCTCTCGACCTATCGCCTTGCACTTTAGTGGGGGGATGTCTTAATACGTCCGTCACGACCCCCTAGTTTTCTACCCAGTCTTCATATCTTTTTCCTTCCTTAAAACACCCTTCACACAGAATCCCCAAAGACGGCATAGTAAACGACATTTATTTGTACTAGAATATCACACTCGAGGACAGTCTTCTCAACCATTTGTACGGTTCAGCTAGCCGTACAAACTTATTTATGATCTCATCTGTGGGGAAAGCCACGTACTTCCTAAATACGGTAGATCAAAAAATCGATCTGTTTTATTTCCTTTAATTTATATACATTGCATAAACCCTACAATTAGATATAATTAGATTAAAAAAAAATCTGTATTGTTATAAACATTTATACAGATTGTATAAATAAATAAATTATTTTAGTGAGTGGAATACGAAAACCTTGCAAATATTATTTCAAAGGGTTTATTCACGCGGTTGCTAGAAATACGCTATTGTTGTTATTGGCGTTTTCACCGTTAAAGGGCGTATTGGCTTTATAAATGTAGAAAAGATTCGAAAGAACAAAATAGTCATATTTGACCAGAAAATTAAGGACTATTGAATAGATAATATGGATAGATACGATACGATACGAATGTACCGCCCATGTCAGGAGCACTCCTATTCCGGTGCGACCGGTTCACTAGACGGCACTGTTTTGTAAAGACTTGGAACTCGTGCCCTGTGGAAGGGAAGTAGGTTTGAGTTTAATCGACCGGTATACATGGAGCCTATTAAATCAATATTGGAATTTAGGATGGGTAAGAATAAAGGAATTGTCTGAGCGTTGATTTTCGTTTCTTGCTTTTTTTCGCTTTCTCTTTCTTCTTGCCTCGAGTTTCTGTCATAGTCTTGCCATTTTCTTGGCTCTTCTGCTCTCTTCTCGCATATTCGAAGCATTTGGCTTTTCAAGTCTCTTATTGGCTATTTTAGGCTCGTCTTGCCTCTTCTTGGCTCTGACTTCTTTCGGTTTCTTCTTGGTTCTTCTGATATCTTATTGTATCTACTTGCCTCGTCGTATCCCTTCTTGCTTCTTATTGGCTGTACTAGTGTCTTCTTTACTTGTAATTGTTCTTTTTTCATCTCCTTGATAATACGATAAAGTACCTTCCGATTCTAAACTACAACATTGAGCTAAATACAACAGAATGGGATAAAAATCGAGAAAAAAATAATAAGCAACTGAGAAAAAGATTTTTAAAAATTTAAATATTCTTTCGTAGATTTTTTCTCCTTTGTTATATAGTGTACGTCAGTGGGGGAAAGAATTTCGAGTTTTTAAATATATTCAATAGGTATGTTCTTAATGAAAGCGATAATATGAAACCTTAATTTATACTGCGTTGTTTTTAAAGCTGGTGGAATTTTTATCCCGAAACCATCAATTACTTCAAGTGTACCTTTTACTCAGTCAACGGTTATGAAGTAATATTCTAG